>JAVVLW010001064.1:0-43000 GCA_034401795.1 Chaetoderma sp. LZ-2023a
GTATAGACTTATATTTTTAGGTCACCAAATCAAATCTTATAAGTCCATAGATCACGAAATTGCTATGGACAGGCATACTGGTGACACAAACTCTTGGGATGAGACCGTGTTGTGTTTAATGTTCGCGGCAATAGTCGCATGTCCCCACAGGAACGATTGAGTTCCACCGGCCTTAGGAGCCGGTTTTTGTTTCCCGCAGTGCAGTCTCGTTCAGGGTCCGTCACCCCGAGACCGGATGCTAGCCAGCGTCATCACTCATTGTGCACTTATGGCACGGCGAGTCGTCATGAGACATCGGAACGGCCCGACACCGCCCGGTGAGGTACAAGTGGTGCCCGATGTGGGGCTCGAAGAACAACAGCAATAACGTGTAGCGAACTCACGCCCACACCATATAGTGAGCTCAGTTCAATCCCATCTCCGTTCAGCGAGGACTCCCTCGATCAAGATATAGCTTCATACGACTATGCCAGAAATTCGGCGGAGTCAACAACTCCGCACTATCATCTGTTTTCGCCTGTTAGCGATGGCACCTTTCGGGATGCCTCACAGGCAGGAACGGAATTTAGAATCATCTCTGACGTCTGCGACAGGCCAACACCATGTCGTGGACGACTCCGACAAAGACCCGACTACGGGCATATATACAGCCCTTCAGACTACTATCGTTCGCCCGTGTCATCTAAGGAGACAGTATGGCCTGGTGATAATCCATTACATAGACAACCTTCCGCACCGCCTACTTCTAGTGAAATGCTATATTCACGGGGAACATTGCGGAGTCATCGGGAGGAATCGGCACCACCATTCCGCCGGTACATCAGTCACGCAACATACCACAACTGTCAGCCATTTGCACCACCGCCATATGAGGAATGACAGCCCTCACCGCGGGAGGAATGACCACGCACTCTCCACCGTAATCCGCCTCCCGTTCATAGACCCATGCTGGTCTATGGCTCGACCACCAGGGCAGACTCAGGTAATTGGAGTACGCATGTCCTCGCTCCTCAGCATCGGCATCGACGGGAAACACCGCTGCCACCGGCACCAAGAGAAACATCAGTACAGTCCGCCAACTCTCAGATATCCACACCACCCGGATTTCAGCCCCTACACTCTTCCTGCGGTTTTGGTCGAGTCATACCCCCCCCCACCCAGAATTTAGCGGGGAGAATGGCTAGACCAATTTTAAAATCCAGTTCGAAATAATAAGTTGGACTAACCGCTGGGATGATAGACAGATGGGTGAATACCTTGCAGCAAAACTCTCAGGAAAAGCCCTGCAAGTTCTTGCAGATCTGGGAACGGATTGTACACCTACCTGCACACAATTGGAACGAGGACTCATGGAGCGATTTGGCGATACAGCCCTCGGAGAAACCAGTTGTCTTCAACTTAAGAGTCTATGACGACGCGTGGGAGAAACTCTTCCCGAGTTAGCTAGCCAAATCAGAAGGCTAGTTACCCATGCATATCCGAGCACCAATGTGGATGGCGTACTCGACTTGTACACTTTGAAGATTTTCGATCTTCGGGTCTAATTTAGAAATATATCTACTACACTTCTGATAAGAATATGATGTACCGGTTGCTGCGACAACCTCTTATCAAAGATGCAGTAGTACGATTATCTGCTCGCCTCGTCTAAGGTGATGGTGACGATATTTGTATTCGATAATCTGGGCCTGATCTGACTCGGGTAAAAGATGGTGGCTCGGGACGGTGGTCTTCCGTCGCTTCCAGACTGGACAATACACAACCCAAACTCTTGCTTCGAGAATATCGAAGTGATAATTTATTCTCTTAAGTTTGACTGTCTAATATGGCTACGGATATGTGTGACTTATGCTGTCACGATAGAAAACAAACTGTTAAATAAAACTCTAAGTAAATATGAGTGGCTTATACTACCAACAATCTCTATCCATTATGGGTGGCTTATACTACCACCAGATACTTTGAGTAACTTTTACTGTCACTCGCGTCTATAGAAATAACTGATTTTCATACAATACGAATACTGGTTATTCTATCATTACAAAGTTGCGTTTCACGATTCTCTAAATCATTTTCGTCAAAAACCGTTCTTGGCTACTTAAAACCATTCACCAAAAACTTATTTGAATTTCGACAAATTCAGTTCCACAGAACTATACGGACTCGAGGCTAGGTTTACCTAAGCGCAATCATTTTTGGAACCAAGATTTTTCTAAAAAGTTAAAGTCATATCTTATACTTCTTTGGAGCTCTTTACCATGTTCGTTTGGGTTCTTCTTTCCAGAGTTTGATTCGATGCTCATTGATTGTGACGTCATCCTGACTAATCAAACTCCGATTTTTCTCTCTTAGGAAAAGAACATCGAACAAGTTAAAGCGGCCTAATTGACTCATGAGTGTGGAATTCTATCCGATAACCTCCCCCAAACTTGACAGCGATGGATATTGTTTCGACAATTTTTGTCTGGTTTTCTAATCTTCTTGGCGCCAGACGCTATCATGCCCACGTCCAGCCCCTTGCTTATTAGGCCTACGCCTGCATTTCAGAAGGGTGTCATGACGTAGTGACCATGTACCACATCTGATTCACCAACATCTGGTGTCGTATCTGGTGTCGTGGGTCGCCTCTATAGAAATATAGAAACCCGGTCACCTTATTGTAAGTCGGTCGTCGCCACGTTTACTACGTCATTTTATGAGTCATTCAGTCTGTGCTACGTACACTCTGTGCGTAGCATCCTACCGACGCTCTTGCTTGAATATTTAGAAAACTATTGGTCATAACTTCTGTTGAATACTATAAAAGGTTATGCCGCGCCTGCAGCAACAGCTTTCATCTTTCAATCACCGATAGATTCCATCAGCTCACTGCCCTAAGTCTTAGTCTATTCTATTCCAATTTCATATTCCAATTTCACTTATTGTATCAGCTATATTTTCGTGTCAGTTTTGCATCGACTTGATGCACACACTAGATCGCGCTAATACATTTTCGCTCATTGTGTTATCCGTTCCCTAGCTCGTCTGGTATTCAAAAATATAGTCATATTCTTCGCTGGGGGTCTTGGACTGCAAATATAAGATGTCCCCGGGGTCATGACCCCCCAGAAGACAATCCCATATCTACATACGCCCCTTAACCAAAGTTATTTGACCATCTCTCTTAAGGCCTTAAAAGAGAGTGTCAACTAACTCGTTGTGGACTATCAACAACCCAAACCAATACCAGCAGCTTGAACGGATACCACCTGATACTCATCCAATTGGTCAAGAAATTAATAATACAGGGCAATATATTATACACCAATACTTGTCCGAGTAGCGGAATGCTCGGAAATACATTAGTAGTGTTCGTTAGTGTATGGTTGATAATTATACAAACATACATGTCCGGGTAGCAAAAGACTGCCCCCGGAAACACATTAATAACATCATTAAACCGTGGTCGATAACCTCGATCCACGCGTAACTTAACAATAAAAGCGAGCAATCGGTACAGTTTAAAACCTTAATCCTACAGTGCAAATACCATTACAGATCATGTGAATTTTTCCTATTAAAACAGTACACAGTACGGTATCATGATAAAGTTCGCGCCACAATTATTAATATTCACCAATTATTGTTCCAGTAGAAACATATAAAGTTAGTGCCAAAATGTCATGGTGATACCTCCAAGCGGTTTATGCTCACGTTAGGATCCACCACGTCAACGTACGTCTCCATCTCTATCCATTCGGCAGCCATCGGGTCGATCTCAGTCCTGGCGTCAGCATTAGGCGACGACCCGGCTGCCATCCGCAGCGGCTCCGGTAGAGCTGCAGTTCTCCGGGGCTGCTGGGTCTGAATAGTTGGTGTGATGATATGCGGTTCACTACTATGGGCCGCACGTGGCTTGCATTTATGGGCCGCACGTGGCTTGCATTTAAGCGCATTCCACATGCGTGATAACACGCCACATTTGTATAATATAAGCACAACTACTAACACAACTACGAAGGAACCCGTTGAATATGATACGAAAGAATGTACCCCAATGCCATCGACCATCACTGGGTCGATCATGGATAACGGTGCTAGCGGCACGTACTTAGACTTTTGTAAATGGTTCCACGGTTGTGGCTTTAAATGGTCAACTATCATAGATTGATTTAGAACGCCAGACACATCCAAATGGGGCATTTCAATGGCTAGGCCTATTCGAGTGTACGTCCGACTATAAGACGCCACAGGCTCGAATCGCCAGCCCCTCCCACTATACCCGCATTCTCCAGACATCAATGCATACACACCATTACTCACCCTACATCGGTCCGTCAGTCGTCCGTCGCAATGGATTTCCACCGTTTCGCCGAACGTTTGCAACACTACTCCGATTTTCTCGTTGGCAAATAATTTACTAATGGTTACGTTTGACTTCGTTAGTTGAATATTACAGTTGCTATCAGTCGCATTCGTCAATACACTCACAATACAGGGCACGTGGGTCTTGTCGACCCGTAGTTGTCCCTGGCACACCCTAGGGTCAGCACCACGACACTCCGATGCGGTAAAGTACCACCCCGTCTTGGTATCTAGACCAATGCTGGTACGGGCCAGTATCACTTGCATGTAATACCCTGTCTTGGCCAGTGGTTCAGGCCATGAGTGTAGTCCATATTCGATATATTGTCCTCCGTCAATTAACGGTAACGTCGCCACATAATGAAGTTTCGATTCATCCTGCCACAACGGATATACCACCACATTTCTGTAATACCACTGATACGGTCTTACCAGCCTATATTCCGCACTAACCTGTTTCGATACGGACGTCAGATCCTCGGGACTAAAAAGTTCCTCCGTTAGACGACCCAACTCTAAGGATGCCGTTTGCCTATGGAATCGTTCGGCTGCCTTCTGGTAGTCATAGACCACATGTTCAGCCGAGTCTATAACATGTCCTAACCGTACCAACGCATAGAGTTCCAACAATCGAATCCCCTGCTGCCTGAGCGCTCGGCTCATGTTGCTCGTTGCACTGGCCAAGTTGTCGCCTAACTCGTTAATACGGTCCGTGTTCATACCAATATCTCGGAAAGCTAATTTGACGTGCGACGTCAACTGGTTGGTAAAGTGCACCACTTTGTTCATCCTCGTCATCGCCCTCTTTACCACACCTCGTATGGCCTCTATATCCCCAGATGTAGCGGTACCGAACAGCGATGATGCGATGTCGCCCACAAAGTTAAATAACCCCCGCTTCTGCCTAGCGCTACTTCGACTACTCATGGTTTGCTGTGTTTGGCTTGCCATCTTTCTTACCCCCCGTATTCGATGCTGTAATCCGTATATATCGTTCCCACTCAAAAACGCTGTTTTGGTACCCATGCTAGCGGCGAGACTGGCCATTTGGGCCAACCGTCCCAGGAACTCCGCGGGTAGGTAAGGATGGTCGATGGATACTATCACAGTCCATTCGGCCCGTATCACTGACACAGTCATCGGCTTAGTTATCATGACGCCGTTCGGCAGGCGGTGTATACTCGAGTCCTTGCATATACTTGATACCATGCTAAACCACAACGCCATTATACACAATTTAAACGAATACATTTTAGTATCTTGCGAACAAATTTAGTCTTAATTGTTATGATATTTTACGTACTGGCTATTTGCGATGTTACAGTATAGCGATACAATACACACTATCGGCGGTTGTGCCGCTGAATAACGGCATTTACACGACTGACGAAATCAGCGTATAGCACATCATCGTAAAGGGCGGAGTCTATTACGCCAATTCGGAGTCGCTTGTTACCGGATTCGTTCTCCCGCCCATGCCCTTGCTTTCGCTTCAAGTCTAACCTGAGTTGCTTGCTGTCATAATCGTCATCTGGTATATGTCTGCGCTTGCGCAGCATATAAGGATGCGATGGAAGCATCTCCATTGGTTCAGAGAGCAGCTCTGGTACCGCCTCTGGAGCGTCAATCACCATGGGCCTAGGAGTTCCGATGACGTCACTTGGTGACTCATGGTTTCGACTGCGATTCGTACTGGGTTGCACCCTTTTCCGGTCAACCCTCTTACCCCCTGTACGCACCTCTGGCTCCATATCCGAAGCTGGCCGCTTCTTACGAGCCTGGGGTGTCGTCTCAGCGTCGGTGACCATTGGTTCTGGCTCGGGCAACATCGCCCTGGGGTGATGGCTAGCCTTCGTCCCCTTGGTAGGGTTACGAATGGGGCGTGGTCGCACCCCGTCCCAGCACATTTCCGAGTCGACTACGCGCAGCTTACATATATTAAGCACACGCATTCTCCCGGACCTTTGATGGCGGACATGGGCCACAGGTCCGTTAATTTTGAAGATCTCATACTCGGGGTCACTGCGAGAGGTCAACTTCATCCTCTCCTCAGCTTTTACGACCACCGAGTCCCCCACTTTAAACTCACCAGCGTTCGCACGCTTATTAATTTGTTCCCGGTGAACCTCTCGAGATCTAGCTGTCCCCTCATGAGCACGCAGCAAGGCGTTGTTGAGATACGTCAGTCTCTCACCAAGGTCCTGCGACGCATCGATGGGAACGGCTTTCGGCAATCTCGCCCGTCGCCCATAAGTCAAATAAAATGGTGTATACCCGGTCGTTGAATGACGAGTACTGCGGTACGCTGTCAAAGCCGCACCCAACTCGTCCTCCCACGCCCTCGAGGCATTGTTCACACCTTTCTGGATCAACTCCTTAAGAGTGCGGTTGAATCTCTCGGTACGTCCATTGGTCTGCGGATGGTATGGGCTAGACCGTCTATGGTCGATACCGTGTTCCTTAAACCGCTCCTCCAGAGAATGGGAACAAAATTCTTTACCCTGATCGGTTATTACAATCTCAGGGACGCCATGACGCGCGACATACTCGTTGAAGAACTTTTCTTCCACATTTTGAGATGTCTTCGCTGCAATCGGATATGCTTCTGCCCAAGCAGAGCAGTGATCGATCACCGTCATGATATACACGTTACCCTTATTCGATTCTAATAATGGACCGATCAAATCCATTCCAATTATCTGACCCGGATAATTGGCCATGGGCATTTCACTATACCTGGGTCGGGTAGTGACAGGTCGGTTGACCTGGCACTTCGTACATGTTTCAAGCATACGAATTACGTCTTTTCTTAAAGACGTCCATACAAAAGAATCTCTTACCATACCGATGGTCTTCTGTAGACCTTGGTGACCAGCTCGTTCATGAGCCATCCGGAGCACTTTCTCACGGAACAGGGTAGGTAAGACAATTCTGGGGTACTCAGCGTCCAACGCTGAAGGCGTAATTAAAGAATACAAAATGCCATTCTTGACCATATACTCCTCCGGGGTGTTTTTGAACATCTCCGGGTATTCCTTGGTCTGCTCGGCACACAATTCGTCATATGGTATGTCGAATGCTTCCAGAGGGACGTGAGGTAACACTCCCTCGTCGACGTCTGGTATTACAAAGTCGCCCGTGTCTAACGTCGCGACTTCCACCGGTCGACGTAACCTGGACAACATGTCCGCTCGAATATTCTTCGAGCCTTGGATGTATTCAATCTTACATCCGTACTCGGCAATCAGTACCGCCCAGCGCTGCACTTTCGTGTTTTTAACTTCGCCCACAAACAAACTCTTTAGGGGTTTGTGGTCGGTATACACGGTAAACTGCGCGCCAAATAGATAAGGTCTAAGCTTCTTTAGCGCATATATTACCGCATAAGCTTCCTTTTCTATCACAGGCCAATTCAACTGACTGTCTTTAAGAGTAGAGCTAACATACTGAATCACCCGCTCAATACCCTTGTCATCTACCTGTACCAGTATCGCACCTATCGCATAGCTAGACGCATCAGTATACAATCTATACGGAGCATTCAAATTCGGATATGTGAGAACCGTCTCACTACACAGCAAGTTTTGCAATTTCTCAAACGCTTGCTGTTCTTCCTGCCCCCACTCAAAACGTTTATATTTCTTAGTCAATTCTATCAAAGGCTTAGCAATTTCGGCATAGCCTTGCACACAAGAGCGGTAATACCCTGTAGCGCCCAGGAAACTTCTCACCTCACCCACGTCGCGTAGCGGTGACATTTCTCTTATGACCTTGACCTTCTGGACCTGAGGAGCCACTCCCTGTGCTGAAACACGATATCCTAACAAATCAACTGATGGTTGGGCGAAATCGCATTTCGATTTTTTAACTTGCAAATTATATTCTTGAATTCTACGCATAACTGTACGCAAATGCTGTGCATGTTCAGCCGGGTTTCTCGAATATATGACTATATCGTCGACAAAAACATGCAGATATTTTCCCACGAATTCTCGGAAAATATCGTTCATTGCCCTCTGAAATACGGCACCTGAGTTCGCAAAACCGAACGGCATCCGAACAAAGTCGAACAAGCCTTCACTACAAACGAACGCTGTTTTCTCTATGTCTTGGCTGTCCATTGGTATCTGCCAATAGCCAGACTTCAAGTCCATAGTCGAAAATATCGTTGCGCCGCACATCGAATCAAAAATATCGGCTATGTTTGGCAGTGGATAACTATCCTTCTTGCACACAGAATTCAACTTTCTGTAGTCGACACAAAATCTAGTCCCCCCGTCCTTTTTAGGGACCAACGTAATGGGCGACGCCCATGGCGATGACGACGGTCTTATGACGCCCGCTGCCAGCATTTCAGCCACTTGATTCTTGACTATATACTGCTTGGCCAACGGTAGACGGTAGGCTTTTTGCCTTATAGGATAAGCATCTCCTGTTGGTACCGTACACCTCACTTTGGGGACCAGTCCTAACGTGTTTGGACGAGCCGTATCAAAAATATCTGCAAAGTCCGCCATGACTTTGTCGATATTTTTATATCCGGTCGTTTCCTTACAGCTTGCATAGACATAATTTGTCTGCTCTCTATGCGGATATTCAAAGGGATATATCTGGCCAAACCATACTACAATTCTGGCCCGATAGTCAATCTTTGCATTTCCCAGGTGCAAAGCATCCGCTCCAAGTAAACATTCATGCCTCATTCTGGCCACAATCGTACTAGGGATGGGTCGGGCGTTCTTGAATTTTACTTGTGTTTCCCCCAACAACTTTATCGGGGAACCATTTACAGCTAAGAGCGTTCTTGCTCTTTTCAATGGCCTAGCATTCAACATGCTACGCCATATATCCTTACGAATCAAGGATGTGCTAGCACCAGTATCCACTAAGGCATGCAGGTACTTACCCTGATCCGATGGACCGTCTTTATCCATTTTTATACGGATTAAGAACCGCTCGGTCGGTGATCTCACCAACGGTTCTCTCCGTCGTCGTTTCCCGGGCTCCTTCGTCCACTAACCACTTCGGCGTAACTGTGCCTGTCATCCGACGCATCCTTTTCGGTACCGTTTGAATGACGGCCATATGCATCGGTATTTTCACTAGTTAAAATAAAACCATCACGATCAATATATTCGTACTGGTTACGTCGAGCATTGTTCATGTCCATTCGATTGTTACGTGAACAGTCACTGGGTGTCGTGCGTCGTCGATGATCGTTCACCTCGTCGATCTCCATTTCGTCATTGCGGGGACGCTTGATCGCCCTGCGGTTAGCCGGACCCTTTTGTTGGGTCCCGGCAGGACCATTCTGCAGCGGACAGTCTCTTATGTAGTGGCCGTCTTTTCCACACCCAAAACATTTTATTGTTACGGCAGGAGTCGCCTGCCGGCTCATATACGTCCCAAAACAATTCTGGGCCGTATGTCCTTCTCGGCCACATGTAAAACATGTCATGGGTGGTCGTTGCGGTCGGGGCTGTGGTCGCGGTTGTAGTCGTCGTGCGGTTGGTTGCACTGCCTGACGGCAGTCACTTTTATAGTGACCGATTTGTCCACAATTGTAGCAGGTAATGTTTGCGGCGCTTCTCGGCGATCTGCGTCCCGCTCCCGGATTAAGTTGCTTGGGTGGCGTGGTTGCTGTTTTTCGCGTGGGTGCAGCGCGTTGGGCTGCCGGTTTAGGTCGTTCTTGCACTGCTTGCAAATCCTGCACCAACCCGCACAGCTGCTCGATCATTTTAGCCTGCTGCGCCATTTGGCTTTTTAACCCCCTCACTACTTTCCACACCTCTTTTTCCTCCGCTGGCTCCAACATATCTATCTCCATCCGCTCTTCACGCCTGCCGCCGTCAATTTTCATTGCCCGTAGCAGGTCGTTGCAGGTCTCCTCCTCCTCGGCAATTTCGATGGCCCGCGCCAATGTCGTCGTCCTTTTCCGGACGATGCGTTTGCTTAAGTTTTTATCGTTCAGGGCACGTAAATAAATGCCCAGGACGGTGCGGCGATTATCTGCGTTCGCCTCAGGGTAGGCGCGCACGCTTGCCTCCAAATACCGTCTGTTAAACGTGACCACTGTCTCGTTTCGGCGTTGCTGTGTCCCCGCCAAATCGAATTTGATCCGCTCTCCTTCATTTGCGGATATAAAATTTAGTGTGACGTATTGCCGCAACTCTTCGAAGGTGACGTCCTCCCTCGCCTTCCCCGCAAGGAATCCGTCCAGTGCCCGTGCTAATGGTCCCCGGGCTGCTCGGGTAACGACGTAGACAGGTACGCCTTCAAGTCGCCCCTCGTTGGCCGCCCACGCCCTCCTTGTGGCGTCCAAAAACTCTCGTACCTCTTCCGGTACCACTCCGTCACAGGGTTGGATGCGTTCTATAGCGTCCCGGATTTCTCGCCTGTATATTCTCTCGGTCTCGCGTCGGTCCCCGCCTTGTACTATGGCTCCCGCCATTGCCGTCCCCATTTCCCGCATGGCTGCCACTGTTTCGGGTCTCAATTGTCGGTCGGTTGGCGGTAGTCCCGGGTTGGTAGGGTTTTGTGGTTGGGCCATTCTGGGCAGTCTATCTCAGTCGTTACTTTGATATATTGTACTCACGGTTCACACAGTGTCCAATCCTGGAATATATAAATCCTGGCACGGCGAAGCCACTGAAGATTTTCGATCTTCGGGTCTAATTTAGAAATATATCTACTACACTTCTGATAAGAATATGATGTACCGGTTGCTGCGACAACCTCTTATCAAAGATGCAGTAGTACGATTATCTGCTCGCCTCGTCTAAGGTGATGGTGACGATATTTGTATTCGATAATCTGGGCCTGATCTGACTCGGGTAAAAGATGGTGGCTCGGGACGGTGGTCTTCCGTCGCTTCCAGACTGGACAATACACAACCCAAACTCTTGCTTCGAGAATATCGAAGTGATAATTTATTCTCTTAAGTTTGACTGTCTAATATGGCTACGGATATGTGTGACTTATGCTGTCACGATAGAAAACAAACTGTTAAATAAAACTCTAAGTAAATATGAGTGGCTTATACTACCAACAATCTCTATCCATTATGGGTGGCTTATACTACCACCAGATACTTTGAGTAACTTTTACTGTCACTCGCGTCTATAGAAATAACTGATTTTCATACAATACGAATACTGGTTATTCTATCATTACAAAGTTGCGTTTCACGATTCTCTAAATCATTTTCGTCAAAAACCGTTCTTGGCTACTTAAAACCATTCACCAAAAACTTATTTGAATTTCGACAAATTCAGTTCCACAGAACTATACGGACTCGAGGCTAGGTTTACCTAAGCGCAATCATTTTTGGAACCAAGATTTTTCTAAAAAGTTAAAGTCATATCTTATACTTCTTTGGAGCTCTTTACCATGTTCGTTTGGGTTCTTCTTTCCAGAGTTTGATTCGATGCTCATTGATTGTGACGTCATCCTGACTAATCAAACTCCGATTTTTCTCTCTTAGGAAAAGAACATCGAACAAGTTAAAGCGGCCTAATTGACTCATGAGTGTGGAATTCTATCCGATAACCTCCCCCAAACTTGACAGCGATGGATATTGTTTCGACAATTTTTGTCTGGTTTTCTAATCTTCTTGGCACCAGATGCTATCATGCCCACGTCCAGCCCCTTGCTTATTAGGCCTACGCCTGCATTTCAGAAGGGTGTCATGACGTAGTGACCATGTACCACATCTGATTCACCAACATCTGGTGTCGTATCTGGTGTCGTGGGTCGCCTCTATAGAAATATAGAAACCCGGTCACCTTATTGTAAGTCGGTCGTCGCCACGTTTACTACGTCATTTTATGAGTCATTCAGTCTGTGCTACGTACACTCTGTGCGTAGCATCCTACCGACGCTCTTGCTTGAATATTTAGAAAACTATTGGTCATAACTTCTGTTGAATACTATAAAAGGTTATGCCGCGCCTGCAGCAACAGCTTTCATCTTTCAATCACCGATAGATTCCATCAGCTCACTGCCCTAAGTCTTAGTCTATTCTATTCCAATTTCATATTCCAATTTCACTTATTGTATCAGCTATATTTTCGTGTCAGTTTTGCATCGACTTGATGCACACACTAGATCGCGCTAATACATTTTCGCTCATTGTGTTATCCGTTCCCTAGCTCGTCTGGTATTCAAAAATATAGTCATATTCTTCGCTGGGGGTCTTGGACTGCAAATATAAGATGTCCCCGGGGTCATGACCCCCCAGAAGACAATCCCATATCTACAACTTGATATGTGCATCGATGCATTAATCGGTGAACCCACTCTAAAGGAAAAATTATTTCTCTGTGACCATGGGAGTTTGGCCCAATTAACAGCAACCACGGTCTGTATCGAGAACTTCCTGGAGCGGGAGAAACATAACCGACGCTAACTCCATCCTATCAATGAGATAGATGGTGCAGCTGTTGCCTCGCCCGCCAGTGTTGTCCAGATCAGCAACACCAACTGCGCAGACACCACCACCAGTAACAGATACGTAGAAGACCAGTCTGAATCAAGCATCTGAAGGAAGGGGCCGTGCCCGCAGAGGTGGGTACAGCGGAGCCCCAGGGCATGGAAACCAGCGTAACAACAACAACAACGGCAACATGAGAGATCGGATAGAAGAGATCAACAAGCAGATCTCCGCCCTCACCAACTTTTTCACCACACTCAGCACTAACCTTGCTACCACACAGATTAGGACAACAAACACTACCAGCACCGAACTGCGGTTTTGGATGCAATCAGCCGTGACATTGGAGGGAGCGGTGTCCTAACCGACCTCCCTCCACAATGCCTGCTCCAGACCGCAGCACACTGCAACAAGAGAAACCATCAAACTCCTACGGGTACCGAAATCACCGAGCCACTTCGGTGCCCGCATTCCTCTCTCGGCTCAACTGCGGCTTTCACACAACATCGTTAAGTGGCCATACATCATCCACAGAAAGTAACGGACACAACAACATCACAAAGCACGGCTTCCAAATTGTCTGTGCCTACGACGCCTCCCCCATCGGCAGCAAGGACATCCCGCTCTTTTTCCGTACACAACAAACCTTCTTTTCTTTGTAAAACGGCAGTAGTAGGTTGTAGTACCTCCGCTGAAACCACGTTTCTAAAAGCACCACGTCCCGCCACCAAGACACCAGATTCTCGGTACCCCCTGGTGGTATGCAGAACACCACCCCAATCAGCATCATCTTTCGCATCCACAGACAGTAGAGATTCAGGAGAGATGACTCATTCCGCCTCATGGATTCACAAACGACGACATGGACGGAAGAACGCACGTCCATGCAAACCATGCTGCTTCTTTTGTGCTTCAACAAAACATCCTATGAAGCGTGTCAGAAATGACTTGCACAAGTAGAACTTATCTGTCATCCCGTACGCGCCACTGTCTATACTAATACTGCTCACAGAGAAACAACCACAACGCCACCACCATTGCTACCCCCAGCTCCGTCTTCACAGCAGCGTACACCCAGCGAAGATGACGAACTGGCCCATTCCCTACTCAGCCACCTGCAACATTGCGAGAAGCAATAAGGAGACAGTCGGAATATATACAGAGTGATGCTGCTCCCCCGCCACTATTGCAGACAGAATCATTGGAAACTCTTCCGCAGGTTCATCGTAAAGTAATCTACAAATGTGCCTGTCTGTTTGGTGGCGTTTCTACAAGCGCCACCGTCGACACCGGAGCTTCTATTACAGTTTTTAACCAGCACTTGTATGAGAGCATCCCACCTCATCTCTTCCCATTCCCACCCACTTCATGCTATTTCCCCCCCCCCCATCATAGAGTTGCTACAAGCGGAAGCTGAGGCCGACCCAAGCCATGTTTCCCGTGGAGTGGAACATATGGTGAATAGCATGGAAGTGAAGAGGCTGGATGAAGCCTTAGCGTATCTAGAACCGCAGAAACGTACAACAAGGTGTACCCGACCAATTCCTGAAATCGCCAACCCAACCCCCCCCCCCTCCAAGCGATACCCATATCCATTGCCGCACCAACACCCCAGATCCAACTGGCGTCCCTTATCTACACACCAAGTTCGGACATCACCAGCCCAGTCCAATTCACACTCCACTCGTCATCTGTTGACCGTCAATCTTCAGGTATGAGAGAAACTGCTGCAACAGAGGAGGTGGCATCCCGCACCGCATCGACCAACCCTACCCCCTGCGCTGGGAAGGGAAGCAGCCTGTTCAGCAGACTCTCGGCTCGAATTTTCCTGGTGTCTAAAAATTACGACAAGACACCAACCGTCGTGTAACAGGAGATGACCACATCCTCCATCCAAAGCCGCCCCATCCAATAGGCCTACCATACTCCCCCGTGAGCAGTCAGAACATCACGCAACAGACAGAACGTCAACACTTACAAAGAACACACCAGCCTTCAGGACTGGATACGTCAATTCATCAGTGCACCTACGTCACAGACTTGCTTAGTTTTACTCAGCATAACGGAGACATTCAACATCGGCATCAACAGCATTTAGCAGTACCTACCAGTCTTAATTAATAAATGGTCCCACGACAAATTCCTCCTGCACAAAACTGCGGGAGAAATAATACCTCCCGCAGACTACATCTCCCGTAAATAACAACAGACTTGGCATTCACCAGCGTGGAAAACTGGAATGCGCCCACTTCGCCTATAACCTTAGCATCATACAGCAGCCCGGACATCCCGACAACAGCAATATCATCTCCAACAAATCTCCCGCACACACCTTCTTATCCAGTTATGGGAGAACTGATCATATGGATATCAGGAATGCACCACAGCCATCTACAGTACGCGTCACATTGTCCAGCATGCTCCCCTACCTATTTTTTCCGACATCATACGGAAACAGCTAAACTACATACATCATCTATATGTAATAACAGTCAATATTATTAAGAGAGCAAGATGCCCGCATGTCGTCAGTCACGAGTAGGATTTTGCTACCGAAAAGTTGAATTCGACAATGGTTTGATCAAAGTTATGACAGCCTCCAACAGGTCATCTGCGCTCTAAAGTAACTCTGTCCCACCCATGGGCTCGGCCATTACAGAGTGAAATACCCTCATTAAATACCACATTCACGCCGCCTCTCCCTCCCACTTCCCGCACCCGGCGGCCATAAACGTGTCATCCTCACCACAGCGCAAGTACCATCCGCAGAGAACCAGTCACGCATAACAGATTCAAATCACCAACATGACAGAAACACATACACTAGTTCTACCCATCAAGGAGAATGCTTGGCCAGCCCTCCCGCTCGGAAAACACAGCTATCTTGACGGGATCAGTAACGTTGATCTACCGCATGAATAGAATTGTTTAAACCACTCATAAAAATTATTTGCAACTTTACTATTAAATTTTTGATTAAGAGCACAACTGCTCTACCGTGCTACAAATCATTAGCGCATGGGCCGGTAAAGCGGCATCAAAAATCCTGCAGTAAAATCAACGAGACAATTTCAAAAATTCTCTCCCGTGCGTTCCAGTCTATAATCAACATGGACTGAGAACTACCTATTACAGACATTTACCAAGACGCATGTTAAAGAACTCGCGCAAATACAGGACATTATAAAGATCTTGATGTAACATATATATTTTTATCTCTCGCCTCTGCAACAGACCACATTTCAGCAACAGCATTTTGGCCGTCGCCATAGACAGCATACATGGTTCCAATCAACCACGTGCTATTTAGAGCCACGTGACATTTACTACTATCTCCAGTGAGTTGGATCAAATGCTTTAAACATAAGAGCCGCCCAACAACGCAACTACCACAGCTTGATGGAGGAGTGGCAAGGGTGAGTCCGGGAGATTACCGCTGATGTCACCTGGCTCCCACGCACCCCATCAGGAGCTCCAGCCTAAAATTCGAATAGGCAAGTTTATAAGCATCCAACCTGGAAAACTGCCTCATGCTAATTAAAATGTGAGGCGCCACAAGGACAAAGTAGTACCACGTTTCTAGGTTGATCGGAGGCTGTCAAATGTGCAAAATAAAGACAAGTTTAACGAGCCATTCTTCCTATAGTTACAACTACTCCCCTCATATGGGAGGGATTACGCCTAAGGCGTCCAGGCGAAAAGCAAGGAAATATTCACATAAGAATGACCGAATCACCTGTAAAACCTTTTAGGTGTGGTCATCCGATGCCTATGACATCATCAAATAGTATAAAAGGAGGAAGCGCGCTCTGAAAATGTGTCTTCCTGTCAAAACTCGACACCAGGGAAGAATATAGCATTAGGCTTCTTTCGTGTCACAAACTAAATCCTGCTGTTTTTCTTCTTATTATTATTTTGTTATATTTGGCCTGGAAGGTTAAAACTATGAAGAGATAGGGCATTATGTTTTGAATAAAGTTCCCGCAACTGACTACCATGCGGGAACGAGATGTCACTCCTTGAAGATCTCGCATTATCTGATTCCTCCTCCGAAGAAGAATGTTGACTAGTGGAGAGCCATGTACCAGAACTTTCACTAGGAAATCCGGCTGCACCCTTCATATTAATTAGGGTCATCTCTTTCAATCAGCCTTTTGTGTGACGTGCCAGTACCTCTACACCGCTACTGGCTACGGGATCACCCACACGCTTCGGCATCATCATCGTGTGTTGGAGTTGACGTTAGTTCCTGGGGAAGAGAACGAGGATCGTGCCATTCTAGCCACACGCTTCGAATCTCAGCTCCCGGTCAAGGTTCTACCGACCGAGAAATGGCCTGAACGAAAAACACCATGCTTAGATATCCCGTTGGACTTCGTCTTCCCGTGGCTACAGCAAGTAACGTACCAACAGCAAGCCATGCAATTCTGCCCACAGTCGCATCTGAAAATGTTACGCCGGTACCAATCACTTCATCCACGCCGGTCCTGAAGCAAAGTAGGAAGCAGAAATCTCCCGTAAAATCCCGTTACTAGCCAGTCAGCTATGGTTACCACTCCCGCCACCGTAGAATCACAGACCATAGTATCCAGTCAGCCAATCTCAGTGGTGATTACGACACCTGTGGAGATAGACATTTCTAACTATCCACAGTCTCCATCTCCGCCTGAACGTACCATAGACGAAGGACCAGGACCATCGCAGCCTGTCACAATCAGGGTAACTCTGACCCGTGTTATTCAGCATCCGCCTCCTCGCCTTTCTGACCCAACAGTCAGGAAGGGAACCACGCAAGAACAGAGAGGGATAGGCTCCTTGAATGTTTCTGGCGAACAGGCGGCAGTGGGCCCACGAGGGTCTGGGGACACGTAAAACATGGTTTATAGTGCAGAGGAGATACTGAAGGCCTCCGTGTCTAACGAAGGATGAATTAACATCCTACTGTGGTACCGTCTAGTCGGCGCATTGTTCGGGCTGCTGAACTTGGTAATAGTAAGTGGACAATGCGTGGTACGTGGATGACAGTCCACACCCAGGGCAATCCAAACCTCTAGTCGCGTGAGGCGGCTGCTGGAGGTGCCCTGCAGGCAAGGCCGGTGAAAAGAGTTAAAGTTTGTATACTGTTGACAGATAGATACGGATCAGACCGTCGGTTGCCCCTGAGCATGAGCTCAGATGGTGATCGCTATCGACTGGGTCGCCGGCCGGTCGTCTTGATCATGTCAGTTCATCAACCCGTTTCTGGTTATGAGTGGTCAAGGTGGCTCAATGTACAGTCAGGCCATGGCAAGCGTTTGTATTGCGAGTCATTTCTCCTGTGATCTGAGGTCATGAAAAGTGATTCTTTGGGAAGCAGGAGGGTAGGTGTGTGAGACGGTGTAACCTGTCACTTGCCGGACGAGTGGAGCAGTCTGGCGCCCAGATACCCGTTGGGTGGATGATCTGTCTAAGTACGATGAGAGAGACTGCTGTAACAGAGGAGGTGGCATCCCGCACTGTATATACCCAATTTTCTTATCCCCCCCCATGGTGGGCAGGGAAGCAGCCTGTTCAGCAGACTCTCGGATCTGCACAGGGCCTCTCAGCTAAAATGACGTCAACGAACGATTTATGCAAAGGCCTTAGTTGCGATACGTCTAGCAGACATCACCTCCATGGTACGGTCTATGCGGGGCTACGGCCCCTTGCCAAGATGACCCTATTGGCGCCCGGTACTGTGTTCACTCAGCTTGGGAGTCGTCAGTGTGCATCTTGACTCGGTTCCAGATTCTGTTCCCCTGATTTGGACAGGTCTTTATCTCAGGCATATACGAAAAGTCACCTAGCCTAGGCTGCATCCTGTGTGGGGAACTGGGCATCCGTCCAGCGAGGCGGGCACAGCGAACCACACCAGGAAGGCCAAATGGTGCAAGTGAACATCCGTACATGGGAAAGAAATGAATCGCCCATACACAGGACATTTATCCCGTACTTAACATTACTGCTAGTCGTCTGTTAAAGTACGCTAAGTTCCGACGGATGTCGTCTCCCACCGTATCCGTTTCCATACCACGACTTCAGCCGACGGTACCGCACACTGTCATCACAAAGACAACTGCAGCTACCACCACGCCAGCTACAACCGGCATCATCACGACAGCTCCCGTCACCACCGCATCAGCAACATTGGCAATTACTAGTACCGCCGCTGCTACACGGACGGATATCCTGGAACCAGCGGTAACTATGAGGGACATCATGGAGGCCCATATTTCCGCCACCATCACTTCGGATGTTTCGGACAGTGCCAATAACAATAATGATGAGAGCATTTCAGCAATGACAGTGCATTCACCGTGACCTACCACCGTTAGTCGCGGGACCCAGACTCGTTAGGGAAATTACGCTGCTGAGGTGTAATCATGTGTAATTCAGCAGAAATGTTAATAGGCAATTCGTGGAAATGTGTTAAATTATTACTTTATTTTTGACATACTTTTCTTCTTATTATATATGTTAGATCAATAGAATCCCGTCCCTAGGATGACTATGGTTATCCTACACAGCCGCACACTTTAAGTGTCCGGTTGTGTCTCATACAAAATGAGCACTGCGGGCTCTAACGTTGTAAGGACGTCGTGTGCGACGTAAAGAATACAACCTCACCCAGTGCAATAACGTCACGATCCTGTCATGCAGTCTCAGCCGCACTGAGGCTGCCTGATAAATAGGTTTTAAGTTATTATTATATATCTTATTTTTCTTATTAATTTTCTTCCTGTCTTAGATGTCAGGATGGATATGGGGTCAGCGAGAGCTGCCCGTTGTGGACCCGCAAGGCCAGGCCGCAAATAGATATTTTAGATATATATAATAATAATACTTGGTGATATGTGTTGCATGCCCCTTTATTTACCCGGGGTATGCAAGTAATTCGGTGTGATTAATAAAAACATACCTCATAAGGGTATGTTACATAGGTAATATTTATATACCTTGTCTTTTTGTTATTATATTTTTATATATATTTATAAACTTAAATTGTGGTACGTTGGAGCTTGTGTGTTCTTTGCGGAGATTATGATTATCCGTACTAACGGGAACACCCATGCAAGCTATTTTTAGGATCATATACTAAATAAAGTTATAGCACGCGCCGTAATATTAATAATAAAAAGAACACAAAAAAGAAAGGCCTGGGAAAATAATTCCAGGTCAAAGATTGAAAACTAAAAGTATACCCTCCACCCTCCTCTCGGCACCGCTATGTGCTCTGTCTCTTGAATATGCGTCTATGCGTCACTACTCCTCTGCGGCCAGACGCCTACCTGGGAAGTCTATGATTCCCGCCTAGCGTACGTCCATGCGTCGATCCACCATGCGTGATCGTTTGCCACGGATGTCAAACTAGGAGGGCGTGGTGTAGTTCGGATCGACCGATCGGGTAGCAGCCGTACCAGCTAAGGTGGGTATGCGCCGTCCATCTAAGATTCGTTTCCTGAACACGCCCCTCACGGTAGAGCTATAAGCATATATAGGCCTATTGGGGAGAGAGCGTGTCGAAAAACGACTAAGTTCGTTAAAACGCCTTATGCGCATGCGCGCATCAGGACGCTGTTTCTATGGAGCGCATGGCTGTGACCTAAATAGGATGGCGCTTATAGTGTACCGAGCTGGTACTCTGTAATTCTTATTGATTTCTGTTCCCGTTAAATCTGGCATTAATCAATACCATAATTCGACGGGCTTTCTAAATCTGTAAACCATTTCAAAATCAGTTGAAAAATGGCTGAGTTATCCAGGAAAAACTCTTCTTGATTATCTTCAAAATATTGCCCTGACGTCATAACTACGTGGACACAAAAGCTTCTAGAATGTTCTAGAACGTTCGACGACGCTATTATTAGCTGTGCGTTGATTGGCTGTTGCTCGAACGATGATTGGATGAAGCCTGCACCTGTGACGTCATGGAAAGTATAAAAGGAGAAGCGATCCAGTGATCGAGAGCATCCTCGGCCAGGGGCCGAACAGGTTGGAGCTGTACCAACTATTATCAAGCGGGACACGCGTCTTTATTCACTATTCGTCAGGTTTTTATCCCTTGAGTACAGTTTCCAACCCACCGCACTAAAACAATTTTGTAACTCCCCTTTTACGGGAGTAGTTTGGAAACTTTTGATAAAAATACGTTCACGAATACAACATCTACATTCGGAACACAAACTTGCGGTGAGGCCTTTGCGGCCTGATAATGTGAATCTACAGATGTAGAGGCAGGATGTCCTTTGGTGGATGACTCACCGGATCTGCTGGCCATGCCTAAAAGTGGTATTTCAAACGACGATGCACCAATCGTGTAAGTTCTTTCGACTTTTGACCGCAGCAAGTAAACTCTGCCCAGTGCATCTTCAGAGCTGGTTAACGTACCCAGCACCGTGAAGCTTTGTTTTGTATCTTCATTTGCCTCTGACAATCCCCGCTTGTGACGGGTTGTTTACACCTTCCATCCGTGCCATCGGTGTATGGGAACCTTCTTCACCACGTAGTACTATCGTATCTTTTGCTGACTGCTCGTTAGACATTCTGAATAGGCTTACAGTGCTGATCGATGATCTCCCACCATGGACGTTCTTGCAGGAATCATGTTTGCGGACAAAAGCTTGCGGGAACCAGCCTGCGGGAACCAGCCTGTGGGAACTTTTCAGCTTCCGGAGAGCGCATCATCTCACGTCGACTACATATCTACGTGTCAATTTCAGTGACACGGTAGCCTAACTTGGGAATGACTACCGAGTATTCAAATAACTATACTTCACTGTTTAATTATTTCTCTATATACATGTAGGGTTTGTTAATTATCTCGTATCCGTACTAACGGGTCCGATGACTAAAAGGAACCATAACGGTCTTAGGACCAATAGTTATAATTTCTGTATTTGTTAAATAGTTATTTTCGTTTTCCTCAATGTGTTGCTAACCGCAATATAGTGCATTCGTCAACCTGTATTACTATATATATATCTTAATCATTGCCACCGTATTGTTTGTTCTGGTTAGATTACGTATGTGTATGGCCAGTGGTCATCCGTTAACTTGTTTTGCTTAAGCATAGAAAATATAGGAATGCAGTGCACGTAGGAAACACTATACAGCAACGTTTATATATGCAGCATTTTCTCCCGCCACCAACAATTTTTCACTGAGGTCGCTGTCCATGCTATAACTCTGTTTAGCCTGGCATGCTACCGACTAAACCTTTTCTATTCAGCTCGATAGGATAGGTTCAAAATGATTAGAGACACTTTCTTCATTACATACTGTAATATATTCTTATCTTCTGGCAGTGCGATAATCTAGCCCCGCACTCCGGTAAGACTCATAACTACAAGATTTGTCTCTCTTCATGTTCCTCTTAGCCTTGTGGCTTCTTAATTGTTTCGACGTCCCTGTCCGCACCATGAGCTGATCCAACTCTACGAAACTATTGGGTTTCCGAGCGGTGATGGCTACGGCGCGGTATCACATAGACATTCCCGTGTATCTTCGGATACTTGGTAGATAGTACTTTAAGCCAATGTAGGAAAGCACTGCGAAAACATATGTATTAATTATTATTATATTTACTGACAATCCTCCCGCACCGCAGTGCAAAACTGCCAACTTGTGTATAAACCTAACGTCAGGTTAAACGGTTAGTTCCATAGGACCCGGCAACGGGCGAGATACGTATACGCACCGAATTCCATTCAAATGTCTGGGCATGGTATTTAGCTCTGCCACGCCCTTATGGGAAGGACATTCACGGTGTGCATCTGTCTCTCTTACCCCCCCCCCCCACATAACGATAGGGGATTTGGCCTAACAATGCTTCCGTGAAATGTAAACCATGTCCTGCAATGTTTCATGTGGTTGCAAGGCCGAATGTCCGGATTCTCACCCAGCTCGGAGATCCCGCTGAGTAACATGTATGAGCGCTGTCTGCAGTATTGATGTCCTCGGTCATCTGTTCTCCATGACAGCCGTGTCTAATAGCTAGGTAGTTATCGGCCAGTTGCGGCCTAAACTAATTCTTGTTCTGAAAACAACTAAACAAGTGATTAAGCAGAGCAGAAGGCCCGCAGAAATAAAGCGGCAACTACTAACTCAGCATATTAGGAATCACATAAGACAGTGACGAAGGAATCCATCGGGAATCTTCTGTCCCGTCTTCACATAAAACAGTACGCACCCCCATAGTCATAATCTCACTAGGTATGATCCTTTCTTACTACAGCATTTTCGTTGGAATATTAGAGTGGGCCCATTTTTGCCTGCTACTCTTCTCCCGCTTTAAGCCGTGGCGGCACCTTCCCGAGATGGAGGCCCACATGAGGCACTCGCCTCTCGCAAGGATTCAGCGACGATGGTCCATGCCAGGATAATACTCCTCACCCTAACTTGCACCAGGAGTAGTGCCCGCATGAGGTACATCACTTTTCGTCTGAGATATTTTTCTTCCTTTCAGCTTAGAGGTATAATAACTTATATTAAGTTAAATAGCTATGCCTCGTGTATGGGAGCCTCCCTTGAAGGGATGCATCTGCGGACCTACGAGTCTGTGTGGTACCTCCGGGAGCCCCATGTTTAAAAGTTCATCTCCCTGCCTCTATGTCTTGTATTTTCGTATACTCTTATTGTAGTTTTATCTAGCATAATTTAGGTAAACACATTGTATAGACTTATATTTTTAGGTCACCAAATCAAATCTTGTGAGTCCATAGATCACGAAATTGCTATGGACAGGCATACTGGTGACACAAACTCTTGGGGTGAGACCATTGTGTTTAATGTTCGCGGCAATGGTCGCACGGCCCCACCGGAAGGATTGAGTTCCACCGGCCTTAGGAGCCGGATTTTGTTTCCCGCAGGGCAGTCTTGTTCAGGGTCTGTCACTCCGAGACCAGATGCTAAACAGCGTCGTCACTCGTCGTACACCGCCCAGCGAGCTACAAGTGGCACCCGATGTGGGGCTCAAAGACCAACAGCAACAACGTGTAGCGAACTCACGCCCACACCATATAGTGAGCTCAGTTCAATCCCATCTCCGTTCACCCGGGACTCCCTCGATCAAGAGGTAGCCTCATACGACGGATTTTCAGCACATATGCTCACCGACTATGCCAGAAATTCGGCGGAGTCAACAACTCTGCACTATCATCTGTTTTCGCCTGTTAGCGATGGAACCTTTCGGGATGCCTGACAGGCAGGAACAGAATTTAGAACCATCTCGGATGTCCGCGACAGACCAACACCACCAGGGCCGAATCGTGGACGACTCCAACAAAGACCCGACTACGGGCATATATACAGCCCTTCAGACTACATTCATTCGCCCGTGTCACCTACGGAGACAGTATGGTCGGGTGATAATCCATTACATAGACAACCTCCCGCACCGCCCCCTTCTAGCGAAACGCTATATTCACGGGGAACATTGCGGGGTCATCGGGAGGAATCGGCACCACCATTCCGCCGGTACATCAGTCACACAACATGCCACAACCGTCACTCAGTTGCACCACTGCCATATGAGGAACAACAGCCCTCACCGCAGGTGGAGCGACCACGCACTCTCCACCATAATCCGCCTCCCATTCATAGACCCATGCCGGTCTATGGCTCGACCACCGGGGCAGACTCAGTTAACTGGAGTATGCATGTCCTCGCTCCTTGGCATCGACGGGAAACACCACCAACACCAGCACCAAGACCAACATCAGTACAGTCCGCCAACTCTCAGATATCCACACCACCCAAATTTCAACCCCTACACTCTTCCCGCGGTTTTGGTTGAGTCATACTCCCCCCCCCCCCAATTTAGCGGGAAGAATGACTGCACCAATTATAAAATCCAGTTCGAAATAATAAGTCAGACTAACCGCTGGGATGATAGACAAATGGGTGAATATCTTGCAGCAAAACTTTCGGGAAAAGCCCTGCAAGTTCTTGCGGATCTGGGAAAGGATTGTACACCTACCTACACACAATTGGAACGAGCACTCACTGAGCAATTTGGCGATACAGCCCTCGAAGAAACCAGTTGTCTTCAACTTAAGAATCTACGACGACGCGCGGGAGAAACTCTTCCCGAGTTAGCTAGCCGAATCAGAAGGCTAGTTACCCGCGCATATCCGAGCACCAATGTGGATGGCGTACTCCACTTGCATCCTGATACGTTGATAGATGCATTAAGCGGTGAACCCGCTCTAAAGGAAAAATTATTTCTCGGCCACGAAGGGAGTTTGGCCCAATTAACGGCAACCGCGGTCTGTATTGAGAACTTCCTGGAGTGGGAGAAACATAACCAATGCCAACTCCATCCTATCAATGAGATAGACGGTGCAGCTGTTGCCTCGCCCGCCAGTGTTCCCCCCAGATCAGCAACACCAACCGCGCAGACACCACCACCAGTATCAGATACGCAGAAGACAAGTCTGAATCAAGTGCCTGAAGGAAGGGGCCATGCCTCTAAGAGGTGGGTACAGTGGAGCCCCAGCACGTGTAAACCAGCATAACAACAACAGCGACGGCAACATGAGAGAGCGGATGGAAGAGATCAACAAGCAGATCTCCGCACTCACCAACTTAGTCACCACACTCAGCACTAACCTCGCTACCACACAGATTAGGACAACAAACACTACCAGCACCGCACCGCCACCGAACACCTGTTTCGGATGCGGTCAGGCGGGACATTGGAGGGAGCGGTGTCCTAACCGACCTCTCTCCACAACGCCTGCTCGAGACCGCACCCCACCGCAACAAGAGAAATCAAATGCCTAAAGGTACCGAAATACACAGAGCCACTTCGCTGCCCGCATTTCTCTCTCGGCTCAACTGCGGCTTTCACACAACAACGTTCAGTGGCCACAGATCATCCACAGAAAGTAACGGACAAAACAACATCACAAAGCATGGCTTCCAAATTGTCCATGCCTATGATGTCTTCCCCATCCGCAGCAAGGACATCCCCCTCTTTTTCCATACACAGCAACCCTTCTTTTCTTTGTAAAACGGGAGTAGTAGGTTGTAGTACCTCCGCTGAAACCACGTTTCTAAAAGCACAACGTCATGCCACCAAGACACCAGATTATCGGTGCCCCTTGGTGGTATGCAGAACACCACCCCAATCAGCATCATCTTCCGCATCCACAGACAGTAGAGATTCAGGAGAGATGACTCATTCCGCCTCATGGATTCACAAACGACGACATGGACGGAAGAACGCACCTCCATGCAAACCATGCTGCTTCTTTTGTGCTTCAACAAAACATCCTATGAAGCGTTGTCAGAAATGGCTTGCACAAGTAGAACTTATCTGTCATCCCGTATGCGCCGCTGTCTATACTAATACTGCTCACACAGAAACAACCACAACACCACCACCATTGCTACCCCATCTCCGTCTTCACAGCAGCCTACACCCCAGCGAAGACGACGAACTGACCCATTCCTCACTCAGCCACCTGCAACATTGCGAGAAGAAATAAGGAGACAGTCGGAATATATACAGAGTGATGCTGCTCCCCCGCCACTATTGCGGACAGCATCATTGGAAACTCTTCCGCAGGTTCATCGTAAAGTAATCTACAAATGTGCCTGTCTGTTTAGTGGCATTTCTACAAGTGCCACCGTCGACACCGGAGCTTCTATTAGAGTTTTTAACCAGCGCTTGTATGAGAGCATCCCATCTCATAGAAGCCCCCCCCCCCCTTAAGCTTACAAATATTTACCTGCAGAGGGCTATGGGAGCAGATATACCCATGTGCGGTGTAGTTAATTTAGTTATACAGATCGAGGAAATGCAATTCATTCAGAGAATTGTCATCGACTCCATTCATAACAGCGCCCTACTTGGCTCTGATTTCCTCAGTGCCAGTGAAGCCATCATACACTGCAGACAACAGGAACTCGACATACACGGCCGGCGATTACCTCTTGGACCCGCATCATCGTTATATGATACATGTGCAGTAATACTTTCAAGTACTGCCATGGTTGACCCGGGACAGGAATGGATCGTATGGGCCACCGCACCACAGTTGGGAAGCAACACACACATCGCCATGCTGGAACCCGACCCTGATTATATGATCGCCACGCAATGCGCAAGTCCCCGGATAATACCCTTTCGAGTGTTCAATGGTATCGCAGATCCTATCACAGATCCTATCACTCTGGAACCCTGAGTACGCTGCGGCCATTTAGTGGACATAATTTCACTGGAAACACCTGCACTTTCTGATACAACCCCACCGCTGACTGATGATTTACCCGAACATCCACATGATTTATATCTACGTGCCACTATTGGATTATTGCAATAACAAAAACGTGAAATTCGGAAACTATTACATAAATATTGCGATAGTTTTTCCTCTGGAGATATGGATCTCAGAGAAACTCATCTCGTACGACACTCCATTGATACAGGCAATAATCTCCCCATACGACAACCGGTACAACGTCTTCCCATTCACAAAGAAGAGGAAGCACACCAACAAGTGAATGACATGTTGCGAACGGGCATTATTGAACTCTCCGCTTCTCCATGGGCTAGCCCTATAGTGCTAGCCGGCAAAAAGGATGGAACCTTGCGGTTTTGCATTGACTACCGCCGCCTTAATGATCTTAGCGTTAAAGATGCTTATCCATTACCATGGATAGATCAGGTCTTGGATTCTTTGTCCGGAGCCAAGTGGTTTTGTACCCTTGACTTAGCTAGCGGTTACTGGAAAGTAGCCATGGATGAAGCTGATATGGAAAAGACGGCATTCGTTTGTAGAGACGGTCTTTTCCAATTCCGCAAGATGCCCTCGGCTTGTGCAATGCTCCCAGAACTTTTGAATGACTCATTGAGCAGGTATTAACCACACTGCAATGGGAGATCTGTCTCTGTTACATCGATGACGTAATAGTCTTCGGAACTACGTTTGAGCAAACATTAATCAATTTAGAAAACCGTGCTTTCCCGATTCCGCACGGCTAATTTGAAACTCAAACCAAAGAAATGTCATCTCTTCAGACAGAGCGTCGAGTTCTTGGGACATGTCATATCCGGTGATGGAGTGGATACACAGCCATTAAAAACTAAGCCAGTAGCAGAGTGGCCATGGCCGTCTTCAGTTACGGAGACATGGAGTTTCCTTGGCCTATGCGAGTACTATCGCCATTATATCTGACATTTCAGCGAGATTGCTTCACCCCTCTACCAGATCACCGAGAAAGATCGACCATTTGAGTGGACGAGTGTGAAGGCTCCTTCAAGGTGCTGAAGAAACTCTTGACGACCGCCCCAATTCTTGCCCCAATCCAAACCTCGATTTCATATTAGACACTGATGCATCAGCTTTCGCTATCGGTGCAGTTCTATCTGAGGCCACCGATGATGGAACAGAGCAGGTATTGGGTTATGGTTCGCGTACTCTGAATAGAATGGAGAAAAGATATGCAAAGAAGTGATGTTAGTTCCTGGGGAAGAGAACGAGGATCGTGCTGTTCTAGGCACATGCTTCGAATCTCGGCTCCCTGTCAAGGTTCTACCGACCGAGAAAATGGCCTGCACAGAAAACACCATGCGTAGATATCCCGTTGGACATCGTCTTCCCGCAGCTACAGCAAGTAACGTACCGACAGCCAGACGTGCAATTCTGCCCACAGTCGCATCTGACAATGTTATGTCAGTACCAATCGCTTCATCCACGCCGGTCCTGAAGCAAAGTAGGAAGCAGAAATCGCCTGTAAAATCCCGTGTGACAGCTCCCGCACAAGTTACTAGCCAGTCAGCTACAGTTACCACTCCCGCCACCATAGAATCACAGACCATAGTATCCAGTCAGCCAATCTCAGTGGTGATTACGTTTCTAACTATCCGCAGTCTCAATTTTCGCCTGAACTTACCATAGACGAAGGACCGGGACCATCTCAGCCTGTGACAATCAGCGTAACTCTGACACATGTTATTCAGTATCCGACTCCTCACCTTTCTGACCCAGCAGTCAGGAAGGGAACCACGCCGGAACGTCCATATGCGGGAAAGTAACGAATCGCCCATACACAGGACATTTATCCTGTACCTAACATTACTGCTAGTCGTCTGTTAAAGTACGCTAAGTTCCGACGGATGTCATCTCCCGCCGTATCCGTTTTCGTACCACAACTTCAGCCAAAAGTACCGCACACTGCCATCACGAGGACAACTGCAGCCACCACCACGCCAGCTACAACCAGCATGACAACGTCAGCTACAACCGGCATCATCACGTCAGCTCCCTTCACCACCGCATCAGCAACATTGGCAATTACTAGTACCGCCGCTGCTACACGGACGGATATCCTGGAACCAGCGGTAATCATGGAGGCCCATATTTCCGCCACCATCACTTCGGATGTTTCGGACAGTGCCTATAATAATAATGATGACAGCATTTCAGCAATGACAGTGCATTCACCATGACCTACCACCATTAGTCGTGTGACCCAAACTCGATGGGGAAATTTCGCTGCTGAGGTGTAATCATGTGTAATTCAGCAGAAATGTTAGTAGGCGATCGTGGAAATGTGTTAAATTATTACTTTATTTTTGACATACTTTTCTTCTTATTATATATACACCTGTGCAAAAGTTAAGCACCAGCAAAAACAATAGAACGTAGAAACATGATGGTACAACTAGGCTGCCATACTTTTTGTCCCCGCGTTAGCTGACATAATTCCAAGTACGAAATGCACATGCATGCATGCATGACTTCACGCCGCTTGATGTCCGTGCGTGGCGGGAAACAGCACACGTGTTCAGTTATGTAAAAGTCCAGTTTGAGGTGTAGAACATTACATACAGATTTAGGCGACAAGATTAGGAATTTTGTGTTCATGACCGTGGTTTATTTGTACAGAGAGAATTAGCTCTTGATTGTGAACCGCTATGGCAAGACGAAGGTTAAGTGATCGTGTGAAATGGCAAATCATAGGCATGCATACCACTGGTATGTCATGCAGAGAGATTGGCAGACAGCTGAACATTAACCATACTGTAATCAGTCGTTTGATTGCAAAACATGGGCAAACTAACAAGGTGAAGGACAGGCCTAGATCTGGAAGACCGAAGAAGACTACTGCCCGTGATGATCGAGCCCTAGTACGCCTTGTTAGGAGATCTCCATTCACCAACAGCAGAGTGCTCAGCCAGCAATGGGAAACGCGCAATAGAGTGTCAATGTCTACCGTCAAAAGGAGACTGTATGCTGCTGGCATGAAAGCTAGGAGACCTGTCAGACGTCCTCTCCTCACTGCACACCACAAAGAGGAGCGTCTGAGGTGGTGCAATGAAAGAAGACACTGGAACATGAGATCCTGGGGACGGGTACACTGGTCCGATGAAAGTCGGTTCCTGCTTCATGCCACAGATGGTCGAACTCGTGTATGGAGGTCCAGACGCACGGCGTACGACCAACGTAACATCATGGAAGAAGTTCCATTTGGTGGAGGTTCCGTTATGATATGGGGGTGCATCTCATTTGATTGTAAGCTGGATCTGTTGACTGTACCTGGAACACTAAATGGACAAAGATATCAAGATTCCATACTGGATAGAGTTGTGGTCCCTCATTTTGTAAATCATGCACCTGGAACCCACCCTATATTCACGGATGACAACGCCCGACCACATCGTGCTAGAGCTGTGCATGAATACCTCCGCCAGAATGCCATCGAAACCCTACCATGGCCAGCAAGGAGCCCTGACATGAACCCTATTGAGCATATCTGGGACATTCTGGGAAACATGGTGAGAAGGAGGGATCCTCCTGTGCAGAACCTACAGGAATTAACAGACGCACTCCATCTTGAATGGCAACGAATACCACAATGGCGTATCAGTCGGTTGGTGACCAGCATGAGATGTCGTGTCCAGGCCGTCATCCAGGCACAAGGTGGATATACCCGGTATTAATAATGACAGTCTCAAACTCGTGCACAGATGTTAAACTTCGTTTTCAGACACCATTAATGACAATCTAGCCACGTGTGTCAACTGTAGGGCAATAGTTGTCAGTTGTGTCAACGTAACCATATTCAGGCCTCGTTTTCAAGTTCAAACAAAAACATACAGTGTTTCCCCACCATCATAATCAGCATTCCTCTAGTTGCATTATTACCTCTTGCACTAAGATGGATGGGTACATAAATGTTTATGCTATTGCTTTCTTCATAGCACATGAAAATACCCTCGCATATGCGTAAAAATAGGGTGATGCTTAACTTTTGCACAGGTGTATATGTTAGATCAATTTAATCCCATCCCTAGTTTAAGTGTCCGGTTGTTTCTCATACAAAATGAGCACTGCAGGCCCTAAAGTTGTAAGAACGTTGTGTGCGACATAAAGAATACAATCTCCCGCAGTGCAATAACGTCACAATCCCGTCATGCAGTCTCAGCCGCGCTGAGGCTGCCTGATAAACCAGTTTTACATTATTATTATATATCCTATTTTTCTTATTATTTTTCTTCCTGTCTTAGATGTCAGGACGGATATGGGGTCAGCGAGAGCTGCCCGTTGTGGACCCGCAAGGACGGGCCGCAAATAGATATATACATAATAATAATACTTGGTGATACGTGTTGCGTGCCCCTTTATTTACCCGGGGTATGCAAGTAATTCGGTGTGATTGATAAATATAAAAGCATACCTCATAAGGGTATGTCACATAGGTAATGTTTTTATACCTTGTCTTTTTGTTATTATATTTTCATATATTTAAATTGTGGTACATTGGAGCTTGGGTGTTCTTTGCGGAGATTATGATTATCCGCACTCAACGGGAACACCCATGCGAGCTATTGTTTAGGATCCTATACTAAATAAAGTTGTAGCATGCATCGTTATATTAATAATAAAAAGAACACAAAAAAGAAAGGCCTGGAAAGATAATTCCAGGTCAAAAATTGAGGACTGAACGTATGCCTTCCCTTCCTCTTGGCACCGCTATGTGCTCTGTCTCTTGAACACTCGTCTATACGTCACTACTCCTCTCCAGCCACGCGCCTACCCGGAAAGTCTATAATTCTCACCTAGCATACATCCATGCGTCGATCTGCCATGCGCGATCGTTTGCCACGAATGTCAAACTAGGAGGGGGTGGTGTAGTTCGGATCGACCGGTCAGGTACCAGCCGTACCAGCTAAGCTGGGTACGTGCCGCCCATCTAGGATTCGTTTCCTGAACACGCCCCTCTAGGTAGAGCTACAAGCGTATACAGGCCTATGGGAGAGAGAGCATGTCGAAAAAACCCGACTAAGTTCGTTAAAACGTATTATGCACATGCGCGCGACGCTGTTTCTATGGAGCGCAAGTTGTGACCTAGATAGAATGGCGCTTTAAGTGTACCGAGCTGGTACTCTGTAATTCTTATTGAGTGTTTGTTCCCGTTAAATCTGGCATTAATCAAGACAGAATTCGACGGGCTTTCTGAATCTGTAAACCATTTCAAAATCGGTTGAGAAATGGCTGTGTTATTCAGGAAAAACTCTTCTTGATTATCTTCAAAATATTGCCCTGACGTCATAACCACGTGGACACAAAGCTTCTAGAATGTTCTAGAACGTTCGACGACGCTAGTATTAGCGACGCTCTGATTGGCTGTTGATCGAGCTGTGATTGGACGAAAACCTGCGCCTGTGACGTCACGGAGAGTATAAAAGGAGAAGCGATCCAGAGATCGATATCATCCTCGGCCAGGGGCTGAACAGGCTGGAGCTGTACCAACTATTATCAAGCGCGACACGCATCTTTCTTCGATATGAGTCGGGTTTTTATCCTGTAGAGTACAGTTTCCAACCCACCGCACTAAAGCGATTTTGTAACTCCCCTTTTACGGGAGTAGTTTGGAAACTTTTGATAAGAACGTTCACGAATACAACATCTACATTCGGAACACAAACTTGCGGTGAGGCCTTTGCGGCCTGATAATGTGAATCTACAGATGTAGAGGCAGAATGTTCTTTGGTGGATGACTCGCCGGATCTGCCGGCCACGCCTAAAAGTGGTATTTCAATCGCCGCCGCACTAATCGTGTGGGTTCTTTCAACTTTCGACCGCAGCAAGTGAACGTCTTCAGAGCTGGTTGACGTACCCAGCAATGTGATGCTTTGTTTTGTATCTTCATCCGCATCTGACAACCCCTGCTAGTGATCGGGTTATTTACACTTTCCATCCATACCATCGGTGTACGGGACCTTTCTTCACCACGTAGTACTATCGTATCTTTTGCTGACTGCCCGTTAGACATTCTGAATAGGCTTACAGTGCTGTGCAATGACACCCCCCCCCACCCCCGCCATGGACGTTCTTGCGGGAATCTTGTTTGCGGACAACAGCTTGCGGGAATCAGCCCGCGGGAACTTTCCAGCTTCCGGAGAGCGCATCATCTCACGTCGACTACAGATCTACGTGTCAATTTCAGTGACACAGTAGCCTAACTTGGGAATGACTACCAAGCATTCAAGTAACTATACTTCACCGTTTGATTATTTCTCAATAAAGGCTTTGTTAATTATCTCGTATCCGTACTAACGGTTCTGATGACTAAAAGGAACCGTAACGGTCTTAGGACCGATAGTTATAATTTCTGTTTTTGTTAAATAGTTATTTTCATTTTCCTCAATGTGTTGCTAACCGCACTATAGTAGGTTCGTCAACCTGTATTACTATATATAAATATATATATCTTAATCATTGCCACCGTGTTGTTTGTTCTGGTTAGATTACGTATGTATATGGCCAGTGGCCATCCGTTAAACTGTTTTGCTTAAGTTATAGAAAATATAGGAATGCAGTGCACGTAGGAAACACTATATAGCAACATTTATATATGCAGTATTTTCTCCCGCCACCAACAATTTTTCACTGAGGTCGCTGTCCGTGCTATAACTCTGTTTAGCCTGGCATGGTACCGACTAAAGCCTTTTCTATTCAGCTCGATAGGATAGGTTCAAAATGATTAGAGACACTTTCTTCATTACATACTGTATTATATCCTTCTCTTCCGGCAGTGCGATAATTTAGCCTCGCACTCCGGTAAGACTCATAACTCCAAGATTTTGTCTCTCCATATTCCTCTTAGCCTTGTGGCTTCTTAAATTGTTTGGACGTCCCTATCTGCACCATGGGCTGATCCGACTCTGGGAAACTATTGGGGTTTCCGAGCGGTGATGGCTACTGTGCGGTATCACATAGACATTCCCGTGTATCTTTGGATACTTGGTAGATAGTACTTCAAGCCTATGTAGGAAAGCACTGCGAAAACATATGTATTAATTATTATTATATTTACTGATAATCCTCCCGCACCGCAGTGCAAAACTGGCAACTTGTGTATAAACCTAACGTCATGTTAAACGGTTAGTTCCATAGGACCCGGTGACAGGCGAGATACGTATGCTCACCGAATTCTGTTTAAATGTCTGGGCATGATATTTAGATCTGCCACGCCCTTACGGGAAGGACATTTACGATGTGCATCCGTCTCTCTTAGCCCCCACCATAACGATAGGAGATATGGCCTAACACTGCTTCCGTGAAATGTAAACCATGTCCTGTAATGTTTCATGTGGTTACACGGCGGAATGTCCGGATTCTCACCCAGTTCAGAGATCCTGCTAAGTAACATGTATGAGCGCTGTATGCAGTATTGATGTTCTCGGGCATCTGTTCTCCGTGACAGCCGTGTCTAATAGCTAGGTAGTTATCGGCCAGTTGCGTCCTTAAATAATTCTTGTTCTGAAAACAACTAAATAGTGGATTATGCAGAGCAGAAGACCCGCAGAAATAAAGCAGCAACTACTAACTCAGCACATTAGGAATCACATAAGACGGTGACGAAGGAATCCATCAGGAATCTTCCCTCCCGTCTTCACATAAAACAGTACGCACCCCTATAGTCATAATCTCACTAGGTATGGTCTTTTCTTACTACCGCATTTTTGTTTGGAATATTAGAGTGGGCCCATTTTTGCCTGCTACTCTTCTCCCACTTTATGCTGTGGCAGCACATTCCTGAGACAGAGGCCCGCGCGAGGCACTTGCCTCTCGCAAGGAGTCAGCGACGACAGTCCATGCCAGGATAATACTCCTCACCCTAACTGACCAAGAGTGATAGGCTCCTCAAAGGTTGGTTAGAACAGGTGGCAGTGGGCCCGCAAGGGTCCGGGGACACGTAAAAACATGGTGTATAGTGCAGAGGAGATACTGAAGGCCTCCGTGTCTAATGAAGGATGAATTAACATCCTACTGTGGTACCATCTAGTCGGCATAATGTTCGCGCTGCTGAGATATTTGGTTCATCCACTCTCAGTAAGTGGACATGCGTGGTACGTGGATGACAGTCCACACCAAAAGGGCAAATCTCTGCAATTAGACTATCGGTTGTCAGAGATATCCTGCAGGCAAAGCCGGGGGAAACAGTCAAAGTTTGTATTCCGTTGGCAGATAGGTACGGATCAGACTGTCGGTTGCCCCTGAGCGTGAGCTCAGATGGTGATCACTATCGACTGGGTCACCAGCCGGTCGTCTTGATCATGTCAGTTCATCCATGTGATCAAGATGGCTCAATGTACAATCAGGCCATGGCAAGCATTCGTATTACGAGTCATGTCTCCTGTGATCAGAAGTCATGAAAAGTGATTCTTTGGGAAGAAGGAGTATGTGCGTGAGATGGTGTAACCTGTCACTTGCCGGATGAGTGGAGCAGTCTGACGCTCAGATACCCGTGGGGTGAATGATCTGTCTGATCCGCACAGGGCCTCTCAGCTAAAATGATGTCAAAGTACGATCTACACGAAGGCCTTGGTAGCGATGTGTGTAGCAGACATCACCTCCGTGGTACGGTCTATGCGGGGCTACGGCCCCTTGCCAAGATGGCCCTATTGGCACCCGGTACCATGTCCGCTCGGGTCGGGAGTCGTCAGTGTACGCCTCGACTCTGTCCCGGATTAACTTGGACAGGTCTTTATCTCAGGCATGTACAGAAAGGCACATAGCCTAGGCTGCATCCTGTGTGGGGAACTGGGCATCCGTCCGGCGTGGCGGGGTTAGCGAACCACACCGGGAAGGCCAAAGGGTGCAAAGTGTGCACTAGTAGTGCCCGCGTGAGACACATCACTTTTCGTCTGAGATATTCTTCTTCCTTTCAGCTTAGTGGTATAATAACTTATATTAAGTTAAATGGCTATGTCTCGTGTACGGGAGCCTCCCTTGTGGGGATACCTCTGCGGACCTACGAGTCTGTGTGGTACCTCCGGGAGCCCTATGTTTAAAAGTTCATCTACCTGCCTCTATGTCTTGTATTTTCGTATGCTCTTATTGTAGTTTTAGCTAGCATATTTTAGGTAAACACATTGCATAGACTTATATTTTTAGGTCACCAAATCAAATCTTGTAAGTCCATAGATCACGAAATTGTTATGGACAGGCATACTGGTGACACAAACTCTTGGGATGAGACCGTTGTGTTTAATGTTCGCGACAATGGTCGCACGGCCCCACCGGAACGATTGAGTTCCACCGGCCTTAGGAGCAGGTTTTTGTTTCCCGCAGGGCAGTCTCATTCAGGGTCCATCACCCCGAGACCGGATGCTAACCAGCGTCATCACTCATTGTGCACTTACGGCGTGGTGAGTCGACATGAGACATCGGAACGGCCCGACACTGCCCGGCGAGCGACATAGGCTACATGTATTATATTATTTCTTGAACAATATTCCATATTGTACGGTATTACTTTTGCGAACATACGGATTTTGATAATTTACCACTGGAATGACTCGCTCCATAAGCAGTGGTCTCGAGAAATGTCCATATTGTCGCATAGTTTATAACATAGTGCTTGATCAATTTAATATATTTCAGTATTATTTTACTCATGAATTCAGTGATATTGTGGTATGCCAATTTGCAGATCGGGAGAAGACTGATTCTGGAAATGTACCACTGGAATGACTGTCGCCATAACCGCGCCAGTAATTCCAGTAGCAAATTAAAAATGTTCTCCTGCTCTGCAAATAGACATACAGTAAAACCTGCCAATAGCGACCACTCTATGTGGCATTGAGAAGCCTTCTAACGAGATGTACGCTTCTATGTAAGTTGCTTTTGGGACCACAAGATGGCAGCCCTTTAGGTGGTCGCCATAGAGAGGTTTGACTGTATGGCCTCGACAAATGTCTACTGCTGTTGGGATCATAATCCTACATGTAGGCTTGCACGACTGTCCGATATTATCGAAAATCGCGATTTATTTTCAGCCACGATTATTTATATGATTTTGAAGAAATCGAAATATCGCGACAATTTTACTGTCATACCATATTCTGCCTATTTGTCATGTATTTGTAGCATAGCCTTCTATTACCGCAAGTTGTTTAATTTATTTTCAAACCAACATCTTTGCGAGAGGGGTGGGCTTATATTAGGAAAAGGTCAAGAAAAGGTTGAACTTGAAGTTCATTCTTTAAAATTGTTTTAAAAGATGGACTAATAATACGAAAATTGAACGCAATTTACCGGTACAATTTCTTGCCGCCGTACTGTATACCTCAAAACCATGATCGCGTGTGTGAAATTATTACCTGGGACGGGATAAATATTGTATATTTCTTAATACGCATGGTTTATAAAACCTAAATTAATCCTAAATTTGACAATAAATGGCGTCGCGAAAACATTTAAATCACGTGATATTGCTTGCTCTCCTGTTTTTGGAGTCGAGAGATGGTGCGTTCTCAAATATGATAGCTAAATGAGACGGTATACATGCTTTAGACAGAAAGGTGAACTATCTGAGATGTTTCTGAAGGCGAACTATTATTAGTAAAATATATAAATCACGTGATTTTGCTCGCTCTCTTGCTTTTGGAGGCGAGAGGTGATGCGTTCTCAAATGTGATAGCTAAATGAGACGGTATACAAGAGGTGTTCAGTTTATTTTGTCACAAGATAGCACGATTTCTTGCTGCACACCTTTGGTCAATTGTCTCACTCACAATACCTGTTTACAAAGCCCACGAGCTTAACGACACGCTAGTTTAATTTGTTACCAGTTTTCAACATGCCAAGACATAAAATAAGCGAGAGAGCGGAGGGTATAATTCTCCATCTTTTGAGGATTGGAATGACGCCGTCACTGATCAGAAATAAACTTTTGAAAGAAAATATCAGTCAGTGTCAGTGTGAGGATCAGTTATCGCGTAAAGAATAACATCGGAAAAGAACGACAATTGACGAATCTAACACATAGAAAATCTGCTACGTTGAAAATCAGAAGAAGACGAACTGTAGTATCAAAACAAGTGATAGACAAAGTGAAGAAAATGATAGCAAGAATTAACCCACCGACACAACGTGAGATGAGCAATCTATTAGGAATTAGTTTGGGGTCCGTAAATAACACCATAAACAGTGTTATCAAGGCAAAACTGAGAAAAAATGTTTGGTTCATAAACTATCCCTAGAGCAGGTTGAAGAGGAGGAAGAGGAGCTGGAGGCTGTACCTGAAGCTGTGTGCGGAGAAGTGGAAAAACTTTGTCACCACAGATGAGGCTATGTTTTATCTAGGTGGAAGCTATGGAAAACGGCGAGTCTGTTATGTTAGGAAAGGACAAATTGATATGGATAAGTTAAAGTTTGTTAAACGTGACAGTTTCGCACCTGGTTTCATGGTATGGGCAGGCGTTAGTCATTACGGAAAGACCAGTCTTAAATTCATTGATCGGAATGTGAAAATCAATGCTGATTATTACATAAAACATGTTTTGAGACCCTTTTTGAAACATGATGTTCCCAAATTATTCCCAGAGAACAAACGGAAGGAGATGGTTTTTCACCAAAATAGTGCCTCCTCTCATACTGCACGAAAGAGCTTAACATACTTAAAGCAGAACAATGTTAAATTCATTAGCCCTGAAGAATGGATGCCGAAGTCGCCTGATGTTGCCCCTATGGACTTTAGTATCTGGGGGATTGTCAAGCGCCGTCTACAGAAGCGGAAAGTTACAAGTCTTAACAGTCTAAAACGTGCTCTCAAAACCGAATGGAAGGCACTAAGTCAAACTGTGATCAATAAAGCCCTTTCTTCTTGGCCTAAGCGCTGTAGACTGATATATCATGCTCATGGGTCTCAAATTGAACAGCTTCTGCAATGAAATTATTTTGTGATAAATTATTGTTGATTAAATACTTATTTGAAATTTGTGACAAAATAAACTGAACACCTCTCGTACACGCTTTAGACTGCAAGGTGAACTATCCGAGATGTTTCTGAAGGGTAACTATTATTAGTAAACGGGTACTCGGTAAATGTGGATCAGATCTAAACCTTAGATATCTATGGATCTAATATCACGTGATTTGTAAATTTTCACAAAGACGATATGAAATGTCAAATTTTTAGATTAATTTTGATCTAATAAACGATGATTATAACAGAATACGCAATAGGTGGGTTGGTCAATGTTATAATTTTACTCCCGCAATGATGGACAAGGTATACATTAAGCCAAGGTGTAAAGCGTCAAAGATTTACAACAGGAAATTTCCTATTTTCGTGTTATCTTTAAGCATCTTGTCGACTGCATTTAATGTTTTTGTTGAAATTTACCAATTAGAAATCATATTCGGTTAAAACTGATATGAAAACTCATAGCGAAGCCGACATGTCTACATAAGCCAAACCGTGCAGTCCAACTCAACCGAAGACCAATTCACCCCATGAATTCTTCATGCCATAAACTTAAAATAAGCTATACGATATATCAAAATATCGCGATTTTCTCATCGCGATACCGCCGAGGACAATATCGTGCAAGCCTACCTACATGGCAGTTCTTTAATTATTGTACTGTTTTATATATTACATATTACCATCTATATAGGGGCTGTATTACTACATCGCGTGCGTGTGTGTGCGTATGTAATAGACCTGTAATGTATGTCTTTAATCATTACGTTATCTCATTGAAATAAAGTATCATTTATATTTAACCAGGTTTTCAGATCTGTTCTTTTACCACAACCTACCACTGTCCCATCACTCCACCAGCCTCCACACGTGGCTCTGTAAGACGGACATATGCAGGATAATGTAGGAGACCATCTTGCGGTAGGCTAGGACCATCATCCCTGATTTAACACAACTTACTGGGCCGGTAATGAGCCAATGGCAGGCCGTGCTGGCCCAGTACTGGCCCAGTAAGCTGTGTTATCAGGGTTGTGGTATGTCAAGACCATCTTGTGGTATGTCAAGACCATCTTGTGGTATGCCAGGACCGTCTTGTGGTATGCTAAAACCATCTTGTGGTATGTCAGGACCAACGTGTTAGCTCATTTCCTTCTTCTATACAAATACTTGTGCTAAATCATGCCCGAGTGCCTAGATAAAACCATGCATCTCTCATATTAGCCATTGACCCATATTGTGGTAGGCCATGGCCATCTTCGGATAGGCTAGGACCATCTTGTGGTATGACTTGATCATCTTGTGGAATGACTTGGTCATCTTGTGGTATGCCGTGATCATCTTGTGGTACACCGTGATCATCTTGTGGTATGCCCCAACAATCTTGTGGTATCTTGTGGTAAATCGACGAGCCCGCCGAGGTAACTGTGGCACAAACAGGTGCAGCTGTAGGAAGCACCAGCTACAATGTTCAGATGTGTGTGTGCGTGCGTGCGTGTGGCGAATGTCAGGGTGTCTCCTGCGCCAACATTCTGAATGTTCCAGCAGATCTTGAAGAAATGGATAACATTGATTCTACTATTGAGTGAATTTTACAAGACTCTACAGGAAAAGTCCCAAAAAGGTTCTGATATCATTAGTTATTACTAAACGTGTACGAAATTAGATTTACTGATTAAAACCCGATCTCACAAGGCTTGACGTCATGATGACGTCATTATATATTCTGATGACGTCATTCTGTCATCATTATGTAGTGATGACATATTACATGGTCTAAATCCTACAATTATGTAGATATTAACCGGAAAACATGATTTTGGCAGCCATACTTAATGGAGGTAGGATTTTGGATATGTTGTACTTGAGGATGTATAGAAACAGACAATGCAAAGAAACCTGTTCCAATTTGTTCTAGATATTACTCTAGACTAGAATAAATCTTGTATCCACATGGACCCCTGGAAGTATAAACAATACCATAAATGTGCGCACACATAGCTGTATGTGTAAGTATGTATGTATGTATGTAGTTTTTATTATTGTCAAGCATTAGTTCTGTTTTTGATGACGCACTGGCACTAGGATCTCGCTCATTTATCATCTGGAATGTAATTTTGTTTTTCAATTTTTTCGACCCGAGTGGGGTTCGAACCTGGCAATTCTATGGCACCTTTCGCCTAATGTTTGGGAGGCGAGTGCTCTACCACCAGACCAAAATCTAGAGAACAAAAAACCTATTTCACCAGACTGGCTTTCAACCACCCATCTCACAACCACACGAATTGACTGGAATTTTGATGGTGTACATTCCAGATATTCTTGCTTTTACATTTTCTGAGATCCCTCCTGCTTGATCACTAGGCACTCAAGTATGTAGTTTTTATTATTGTCAAGCATTAGTTCTAAGAACCGTGTCTTTGACAACGCACTGGCACTAGGATTTAGCTCATTCATCATCTGGAATGTAATTTTATGTTTTTCAATTTTTTCGACCTGAGTGGGGTTCAAACCTGCCAATTCTATGGCACCGTTCACCTAGCGTTTGGGAGGCGAGTGCTGTACTACCAGACCAACATCCGGAGGACAAAAATCCTCTCACCGGACTGGCTTTCAACAAACCATCTCACAACCACACGAATTGACTGGAACTTTGATGGTGTACATTCCAGATATTCTTACTTTTACATTTTCTAAGATCCCTCCAGCTTGATTACTAGGCACTCCCAAGTATGTAGTTTTTATTATTGTCAAGCATTAGTTCTATGGACCCTGTCTTTGACGATGCACTGGCACTAGGATCTAGCACATTCATCATCTGGAATGTAGTTTTAACTTTTTCAATATTTCGACCCGAGTGGGGTTCAAACCTGGCAATTCTGTCACCTTTCGCCTAGCGTTTGGGAGATGAGTGCTCTACCACCAGACCAAAATCCATAGGACAAAAATCCTCTTTTACCGGACTGGCTTTCAACCACCCATCTCACAACCACACGGATTGACTGGAATTTTGATGGTGTACATTCCAGATATTCTTACTTTTACATTTTCTAAGATCCCGCCTGCTTGATTACTAGGCACTCACAAGTATGTACATTTTTATTATTGTCAAGCATTAGTTCTATGGACCCTGTCTTTGACGATGCACTGGCACTAGGATCTAGCTCATTCATCATCTGGAATGTAGTTTTAACTTTTTCAATTTTTCGACCCGAGTGGGGTTCGAACCTGGCAATTCTATGTCACCTTTCGCCTAGCGTTTGGGAGACGAGTGCTCTACCACCAGACCAAAATTCAGCGGACAAAAAACCGCTTTCACCGGACTGGCTTTCAACCACCCATCTCACAACCACACGAATTGACTGGAATTTTGATGGTGTACATTCTAGATATTCTACTTTTACATTTTCTGAGATCCCTCCTGCTTGATCACTAGGCATTTGCAAGTATGTAGTCTTTATTATTGTCAAGCATTAGTTCTAAGAACCCTGTCTTTGACAACGCACTGGCACTAGGATCTAGCTCATTCATCATCTGGAATGTAATTTTACCTTTTTCAATTTTTTCGACCCGAGTGGGGTTCAAACCTGGCAATTCCATGTCACCTTTCGCCTAGCGTTTGGGAGACGAATACCTTACCACAGACCTACATCCAGAGGACAAAAAACCTCTCAACGGACTGGCTTTCAACCACCCATCTCACAACCACACGAATTGACTGGAAATTTGATGGTGTACATTCCAGATATTCTTACTTTTACATTTTCTGAGATCCCTCCTGCTTGATCACTAGGCACTTGCAAGTATGTAGCTTTTATTATTGTCAATAGGTAATTCTAGACACAACCCAACTGTATGCCGTGAGCGGCCATGCAATAACTGTTTCAATGCAAATGTCGTCTGCTGGTTAATCTAGGCTTACACACGCATATTCCCCTTGTGCAACTTCATTGTATCCCTACACATACTTATGCAAATGCG
>JAVVLW010001072.1:0-13000 GCA_034401795.1 Chaetoderma sp. LZ-2023a
TAAACATGGCTGCTTGCTCAGAAAAGCCCTCATTAATTGCGGATTACTTGACAACATCCATGCAGTCAATTGGAACATTGACGGATTGCTGTGAAGGGACTAACGTGTGGTGATCCGAAGCATTTTGCACTCCCCATCTGATTTTCTGAAGAATTTTCTTTAATCAGGATTGCTGGCGGGTATGCATATGCATACATTCCCTCCCAGTTGATAGCTAGTGCATCTGTTGCGATAGGGCTCAGATCTGGAATCGGAGACATGTACATCGTCATCTTCACATTCTTCTTCATTGCGAATAAATCTACGTTGGGTTCCCAGTGGTTAAACAGATGATCCACCACACATTGACTTAGTTGTCATTCCGTAGGCAAAACACTCATCCTTCGGCTCAATGAGTCTGCTAGCAGATTTAGCCTTCCCGGAATAGGAGCTGCTTTCAAGGTGATCGTGTGATCTAGTCACCAGCCAAGCAGCTTCCATGTCATCATACAGAGACTGGGCAACTTCGCTCCACCCTGGCAGTTTATATAAGTCACTACTGTTGAATTGTCTGATCGAACTAGAACTATCTTGCCCGGAACTTTCTCGACGAAATGTTCTAGGCCCAGAATTACTGCTCGTAATTCCAGTAGCTTGATATGTTCCTGAGACTGATCCAGATTCCAAAGCCCTGATACTGTGACTTCCTCCACTGGTAAGCTCCCCATCCCGCCATTGATGCATCCATATACATCGTTACTTGAGGGTGGGGAGGGGTGAGCATCAACCCGGCCAGGAGATTCTCTCGCTTCATCCACCATTGGAGGAGTTGAATAAGAGGTTTCAACACTGACACCTTTGAGTCCAGTCATCCTGTACTCTGGGTCCACTTTGTCATAAGAAATAACTGGATAAGCCGCCTGCGTAAAGCTGTGTGTGAAATGAACCCAAACATTCTCAAGTAAACCAGTCCCATGACATGACGACTGTTGCACACTGACTGGATTACTGAGATGAGTATTTCGACTCTCTCATGAGTAGGATAAACATTTCCTATCTCTAGATCGAAGAACATGCGCAGGTAAACAAACTTCTGGGATGGAGTCAGCTCTGATTTCTGAAAGTTGATTATCCAGCCTAAGTCTGTGAGAGTTTTTAAAACTATTTCCAGATTTGCTGATAGACTTTCTCGATAGTGTGCTTTTAACAGCAAGTCATCTATGTAAGTGTGGACTGCTATGCTTCTCCTGCGGAGGTATGCTGTGATAGCAAGGACCACCTGGGGAAGACCGGAGGAGCCTTTGAAATTCCAAAAGGTAGAACCCTGAATTCCCACTGTCGGCCCTGAAACCTGAATCTCAGGTACTGGTTTAAACTCCTCACAATAGGAATGTGGAAGTAAGCATACTTCAGGTATATTGATACCATCCAGATCCCCTTCTCCAACCCCGCCAACACAGTTCTGATTGTTTCTATAGACTATAGGCTAGTTCAAAGCATCACACACAACTTAACCGCAAGCGGTGTAGGAATTTTTCGAAACTTCAAACAAAATAAAATTTTGTGACTGAAATGAAATGCTAACATTATCTGAGTGTGACGAGATACATGCCCAAGGGGAGCTGCGGATCAATGATAATAATTAAGGCTGAAATCCAGGTGACGAGAAGCATAGATTTTTTTTAATTCTGTATTCCATCTATAAAGATGGTATTCTCCCAGGATCCAAATATTTCAGAAAAACACACATCAAGAGTTGACATAAGGTTTATTGTGTAAAGGAAAATATTTTTAAAAAAACCAATCAATGAAAATTTAAATCCTGACAGTGTATCTTCCCTTAATATATCCACTGAGAAATTGCAAGTGCAGGTTCAGAGCTCTTCGGACAAGAAACTTTTGATGAATATTAAGTTTGTCAAGGGAGATAACTCTGGAAAATATACAGATTTTGTTGAAACATGATCACAATTAAGGTTCTCTAACATGTTTTCCATCAATCAAATTAGAACTGAAAATGTCTAGGCATTTTCAAGCAATCTAGTGGTAACCATATTTTCACAAAATTTAATGTATAGAGAGAGATAACGAATAAATGGATAGATTTCACTGAAATCACATAATTAAACTGTGTTTCCAAATGATATATCAACTGTGAGTGTACGTTCAGAAGTCGAGATCTGGGCTGGCCAAGACAATTTTTTTTTATAAATCTCATGTTTTTCAAGGGCAAATATGGAGAGAATTCTTCTGCACAGAATCATAGCACTGCGCATTGAAGTAATATGACCATTGAAAAAAAATTAAGCAGAAAAATCTTGAGCATAACTTCAAAACACATCGAGATCTGGTCCGAAAGACAATTTTGATGAATTTTATTTCTTTCAGGGGAGATAAATCAACAAATATGGATTTTGCCAAAATAGGCATATGCGCATCTTCAGGTGGTACTGGCAACATTTCACAACTTTCTTAGTAGTCGCGACCAAACTGTAGGAGTTGCATTGACAAGAAATGTTTAGCAGAGATAGATGGATAGATGGGCAGACATATGGAGACATGCCGAACAGATGGACGGATATACAAACATTACGGTCAAATTGTACATCTTCAGATGGTAAAGGCAACTAAACTGTAGGAGGGGTAGCATTGACAAAGCATGAATGGCAGAGGGGGACGGACAGACAGATGGATGGATATTCTGAACAGACAGATGAATGTACAAGCATACGAACAACACATGCCCATGTTCAGATAGTAATGATAATACTCAAGTTTGAAAAGAATTGCAACCAAACTCTAGGTGGAGTTGCCTTGACAAGAAATGCTTGTCAGAGATGCAGGGACACAAATTCTAGACAGACGGATCAACATACTGGCATACGGACAGCACATGCACATTTTCAGGTTGTAATGAATGGCTTTACCAAGTTTAAAAAGAATTGTATTGAAGCTCTAGGAGTTGCGTTGACAAGAAATGATTGCCAGAGATGGACACACGGACAGACATTCTGGACTCATGTACATACCGCCATACAGATTAAACGAAATCAAGGATTTCTCTTTTCACGAGAGTTGATACTTACCACCCTGATACTCTATGATATTTCCCAAATATCGACCTAGCTTCAATAAGAAACCGCCCCTACTGAGCAATATAAGGCAACTGACAGTCCGCCGGATGCGCCGCCCAAACTTGTGCATGCGCGGGGCTGTCACTTCCTATTCCAAATTATTGGTTGACAAATTGCAACATTTAACGCCGAAAGACAGAGCCTCTGTGGGGCGGAGAGGCCGGGATCGTATCAGGGTGGTAAGTACCAACTCTTTCGTGAAAAAGGAAATACCTGATTTCATTTATTTCACATCAAGAGTATACTTACCACCCTGATACTCTATGATATAGCCAGAATTCGTAAGTGAATTCGGCGGGAGGGAGGCGAGGTCAGAAGACCAACTCATCCCTGGAAGAGCAAGCTCTTTTGCGCTTAGAGCACAAACATCTGAAGTTGCGCATGAAAGACAACCAGGAAATGACATGGACATCGGCTAACACGACCGATGCTGAGAGTAATGACCATTTAAAATGCGCAACTACAACCCCACACCCCTTCCCTGAAAGGAGCGATGACCTCAACGTCCTACACGCTCTCTATGTACTCGTGCTAACGTACTATAGGACATCGGATGAAATGCTTCATTTCGTATACTCTCTGATGGAACCACATAAAACACAAACCATTTTTTAGTACAGAAAACGTGACAAAACTGAATCTCACAAAACATAGCACTGACCTATTTTTTAGGTGTCCTCTTTGACACTGGTGGTGAGAGGTGCAGTACTATATAGCGAGGACATCCCCTGACAAAATGTACTGAATGTGAGCAATAAGGCCTTATGGGCATTATTAACAAATATTTACATTTAATATTTATGCAGAATTGATAAGGCAAGAGGATTGGTTGTGTCACGGAGATAATGCTCGGTAAAACTAGACTCACAGTGCCACTGGGCTACAGACATAATGGCAGCCACCGGCACGTCGTTAAACAGAGTCGTGGAAGCCACTACACCATGGACACTGTGGGCCTTGGCCATGTCAACTTGTTTTCCTGTGGCGGCCTTGTGGCAGTGCTGAATACACTCTACAATCCACCTGGATATGGTATCTTTAGATGCTCTACCATGAGGCTCAATATAAGGTAGCCATAATGAACCATTCTTCTGTGCACTGTTTATAACGAGTTAATGCACCGACTGGACACCATGCCTTTGAATTAGGGTCAAACCGAGTCAAAGCAGGCAAAACTATAGGCTGACCAGGATATTTCAAAGACTGGTTGTTGGCCATAAAGTTAACTCTAGGGAGAAGCCCGAGGCCTTCACCTGTAAAATGGTCTGGCTCAGCTGACAAAGCGTGTATTTCACTTCTTCGTCTAACCGATGCTGCAGCAATCAGAAAAACATTTTTAAGCGTCAACAATATCATAGAAATGAAGCTTAGTGGTTCAAAGGGTTTATCCGCTAGCACTTGAAGCGCTAACGATAAACTCCAAGATGGAATCACTGGAGGATTCCCAGGTCTTAGATTACCCATGTCTTTGAGTAATGTATTAAGATTACATACTTCATCACTTCCCCTATTAGCCAAGCAAGGGATAACTGACACTAAAGCTGACTTGAAGCCAGAAATCAAATTTAGATTGAGGCTATAGGCATCATACAGGTGAGAGGCAATTGGCTACTACCTGAACAGATGCATCCATTGGATTAATACATCTTTTTTAGCACCATTCTGCAAATCTGTTGATTTTATAAGTATATGCTCTGGAGTTTGACCCCCCCCCCACCCCTTCTGGCTCTTGCCATAAACATGGCTGCTTGCTCAGAAAAGTCTTCTTTAACAGCCAATTCCTTGACAACATCCACGCAGTCAAATGGAACATTGACGGGTTGTTGTGCAAGACCTTTCCCTGGAAGATTATGTTGTCCATCAGAGGCAGAGGAACAGGATTGCAGATCAGGTCCAGCAGATCCATATACCATGATCAGTTTGGCCAATTTGGGGGTGATCAGAAGCACTTGGCATGCCTGCTAACTGATTTTCTGGAGAATTTTTGGAATCAGGATTGCTGGCTGCCCTGTAGGCGGGGCTTAGAATACACCTTCCGTATCCTCTGCGTGTTGTAAGAGGTGACTAAAGGAGGTACGGGTGAGGTAACCCTGACAGAAACCTCGAGTGCTGAAGACGGCGCACTCTAATAAACCATGGATCCACGCACTTAACACTTATGATCATGTCGATAGTCACTTACAGGACTGGCGGTATGATTAGCGAATGAAAAGAAAAAGGATTGCTGGCAGGAATGCGTATGAATACATTCCCTCCCAGCTGATAGCTAGCGCATCTATTGCGATAGTGCTCGGATATGGAATTGGAGAAACGTACGTAGTCATATTCGCGTTCTTCTTCGTTGCGAATAAATCCATGTTGGGCTTACCCCAGTGGTTGAACAGACGGTCCGCCACACATTGATTTAGTTGCCATTCCGTGGGAAGAATACTCATACTCAATGAATCTGCTAATAGATTTAGCCTTCCTGGGATATGAGCTGCTTTCAGGTAAATCGCATGATCTAGGCGCCAGCAAAGCAGTTTCTATATCATCATACAGACTGGGTGACTTCGTTCCGCCCTGGTGGTTTATGTAAGTCACTACTGTTGAATTGTCCGATCGAACCAGAACTATCTTGCCCTGAACTTTCTTCACAAAATGTTCCAAGGCCAAGACTACTGCTCGCATTTCCAGCAGATAGATATGTTCTTGTGACGAATCCAGATTCCAAAGCCCTGATACTGTGGCTTCTTCCAGGCACGCTCCCCATCCCTCCACTGATGTATCCGTGTACAACGTTATTTGAGGGTGGTGAGGAGACATCACCCCCGCTAGGAGATTTTCTCTTTTCATCCACCATTGAAGGTGGTGAATAAGAGGTTCCAACACTGACACCCTTGAGTCCAGAGATCCTGTACCCTGGGTCCACAGTGTCATGAGAAATAACTGAATAGGTCGTCGGCGTAAGGCCAGAACATAACGACTGATGCACACTGACTGTATGACTGAGATGAGTATTTCTACTCTCTCTTGAGATGGGTAATCATAACCTAACTCTAGATCGAAGAACATGCCCAGGTAAACAAAGTTTTGGGATGGAGTCAGCTCTGACTTTTAAAAGTTGATTATCCACCCTAGATCTGTCAGTTTTCAAAACTATTTCCAGATTTGCTGATAGACTTGTGTGATTTAACAGCCAGTCATCTATGTACGTGTGGACTGCTTTGTGTCTCCTGTGGAGGTACGGTGTGATAGCTAGGACCACTCAAGTGAAGACCAGAGGAGCTGTCGAAATTCAAAGGGAAGAACCCTGAATTCCCATTGGCAGCCCTGAAATGCGAATCTCAGGAACTGACGAAAGCTCTTCGCAATTGGAATGTGAAAATAAGCATCTTTCAGATCTATTGATGCTGTCCAAATTCCTTTCCTCAATCCTGCTAACACTGTCCTTACAGTTTCCACTTTGAAACTTGGTGTGAGGATAAACCTGTTGAGAGGCTTGAGGTTGAGAATTGGTCTCCACCCTCCAGTGCTTTTTCTCACCAGGAACATGGTTGAATAGTAACCCAGACAATTCTGTGCAGGTTGAATTGCTTGTTTTAGTATGAGCGATTGAATTTCTTCCTCTATACACAACCGCTCATCTGGATCTCTTGGATTTTGAGTCCACATCAGTACCAGAGTCGCGATGGCGGATTTGCAATCCAGTCGGTATGGTAGCCGACTGAAAGCCATCGCAAGACTAAGCGGTCCTGAGTAACCCGCTCCAACTCTTGCATGTGGAAGGTCAGACGGGCTCCCATGGGTCCACCTAGGGGTATAGGCAAGAGCAGCACTGTCTCCGGTGGATGTCCCAGCAGCACTGGTGTGATCCCCATAAGGACCGACCCATCAGGATCGCCTCACCCCCCCCCCCCCACCCACCCCGGCCCAGAACCCCACGCTCCTCTGCCAGCAGCATGCACACCTCGGTACTCGGGATTTTAGGTGGCCTTCGCTGGAGGAGCTTGCGCTCCCACCCCCGCCAACTGGCTTACGCTGGGGTGACCATGTCCTACGTGGTTGGTTCCTGACCTGACCACCACCTCTAGCGTGCTGAAGGCGGAAGGCAGGGGTCGCTGCATGAACGCGCTCCCTACGGAACACCTCAAACTACTCATTAAGCGCCCTCTGTTTGTTGACCAAGTTTACGGTCTCATGGAGGTGCCGGCATCCCTCGACCTGACATCAGCATCCATAGAAGTCGATTGTACAGGTCCTGTGAGGGGCACAAATTGTCGTGGGCAAAAGTGCACCTCGCTCGCAAACCTCTGGTCACCGATCTCATCATACAATCCATAGCCAGGTTAATGCTATCTTGGATGGCTCTGGACTGTAAGCGGAGATGGTTTGTGCACCCCGGATGCTGCTACTAACCCCTGTAGCAGCTGGGAGACGTGCGAGAGGGCCAAAATGGCTCCCCTCATATTCTCCTCCGTGTCACGCAACACAGAATTTGCACTGCGCAAAGCACTAGTGCACAAGGGTCCCATGTCAGAACAGGACCAGGCTGCATATCTTTGCCCAAAGCCGCACGGCCATCCATGCATGGCTTTGGGCCGCCGCCATAACGTACCTCTGATACAAATCTGGGAAAATCTGGCAGCGCCATGCCACCTTCGTGAGGGGCCTTCGCAAGCGGCCCATTCGGCTGAATGGACGTCTCTGTCACAATGAACATATCAACGATATGCTCAGCGTACGGCAGTGATGGAATGGTGCTCGTCACCAGCTTATCCATCAACCACTGTCGCTGGTACCACTGGGTAGCCGATGATTTCATCTGGAGTTCCGGATTGACACCTACTAGCCATTGGCAGGCATTCAGCCAGTCCTCTTCAGTGCCCACCTGTGAATGCTTGACCTGCCTAGCGCCCTCATTGTCCTCTATAGCATTCATAGGTGGAGTAGTCGCCGGAGCTGGTGATATTCCTGGAAAGTCAGGGAAGCCATACGGACCCACAAGGGCCGGCATGGCTTGCGCCGTGGCTCATCTAGGAGCCAGATCCACGACATCCTGAGGGGCTAAATACATGATGTCATGGTACAGGCCAGAAAGCTGAGGGATACGGTACAGCCGGCCATCAGCTCGGACATGGCCTAGCCATTGAGTCATGAAACCTACTCCCGAAGAAGTAGTTCCACAGAAAAGGTAACCCGTTGCGCCCGCCCACCCCCTCCCCCCCCACCCCCTGGGGGCAGATGGATTTCGGATTCCTTGGGAATCGGCTCATCAGCAGGCCATAACAGTGTCCTCTTCTTTCTGCCCAGAAAGATTAGACGCTAGGTTTGAAAAGGGGCCAAATCTGTCCTGGGCAGGAGTGGTATCGCGAGAGGCACTGATACGCATAACCGTTGGCTGCTCTAGAGCGTCTAATAAGTGGGCACCCAAAGCCATGACTTTTGCTTCCGGGTCCACGGGCGAGGCAAGCCTCAGCGCCGGATCTATGGGAGCCATCTCTGGGTCAAAAATGAAAACTGGTGGCCTATCGGAACCAGACCCAGAGACAGGAACACTCTGCTTGGGAGCAAACGAAGAAGACGGTAACTAACTCGGACCAGGAAGCATGCTGTGCAGCAACTCCAGAACACGATCTGTTATCGTTTTCTTCATTTCTCCCACAGGGCTCAAATTTAACTCCTGATCCAGTGATCCATAGGCATTTTTGGTATTCGGAGCAGTGCCGGATTATCACGGTATAATGACAACTGATCCGAGTGGATCAGTACGTTTTCTGTCTCATAAAATAGTAATTTTATTTCTACTAAAGAATTAAATTGATTGAACGCAGATGATTCACGCGACTGTCTGAATCCCCCCACAGATCCCCCTTGCGGATGGTCTGTTGTTTTATTAACCACTATAAAAACATACTTACCGTTCAATCACTACTTGCTAAATCAATTATCTGCATTTAGCTACCAGAATAAGATTTTTATGCTTGCATACACGCCTCCCCATGCCTATTCCTATTAATATGGACCCTCAAACAGGCTACTGGTTAGGTCCATCTCCAGTATATTGACTGATATAGACTGGCACCAGTCTGTACTCATTCCATAGCGACGCCTGTCACTAAGCGAACTTGCGCATGCACACTGGAGCCCAAATAGGAAACAGATTCACTTTTCTGAAGTTAAGTGCCAAATATTATAGGCAAATTCTCAAATCAATTCCACGCGGGGTGGCTGATGCGGGTCGTAGTGATTGAACGGTAAGTATATTTTTATAGTGGTTAATAAAACAACAGACCATCCCGCAAGGGCGGGTCTGTGGGGGGGTTGTTATTACACCACAAAAACATCCATTACCGTTCAATCACTACTTGCTAAACCCGTAGATTTGGTCAGTGGCCCACCTTAAACATTAGGTGGGAGGAGATTTGAGAATCAACAAACAAGGATAAAAATCAAGCCAATCGTATCCAAATGTTAATAACATAACATAATAGTGCATTTAAATCAATCACACCGTGATTATCAAATAAGGAAAACCTGAACTTAAAGAAATAAAAAAAATAAAAAATAAACTCTCACCATTTCTTACAGGTCTTAACAAAAATGGCGGGATGTGCTTGGTAAATGGTCTTCAGCTTTTTTGATTAAAATTGTAATATTACGAAAGAAGGAGGCTGCTGCACTCTGATCTTGTAGGTAAAAAGTTGTAAAAGTGGATTCAGATTTCCATCTTGCAACCTGTATGACTTCATCTAAATACGAACCGGCAAAAAGCGCAAAAGAGGTAGCCATTCCTCTAACATTGTGAGCTTTAATATGGGAGAGATTAATTTGATCTGGATAAGCTATCTCGTAACAAAGCTTAAGCATCTCACAAATCCATCTGGCAATCGTAGACTTTGAGACCGGCTTAGTTAACTCTTCCGCATAAGAAACCCATAAATGGGATGGATCAAATCTTTTAAAATCGGTTCGCTGTTTGTACATTCTTAATGCCCTAACAGGACACCAGAATTTGTGGGATGGCGAAAAAGACTAATGATTTTAAAATGATCGGACTAGCAGGAAACCAGTTAGACTGAGTTTTAAATAAAAAATTTAAAAAAAGAGATATGTTAAAAAGTCTAATACTTGGGGAATAGAAACAGAATCGGGCACGAGACCTTGGTCTGCACACCATTATCCAAAGATTTTAAGTCGAACCTTGTAAACTCTGCGGGTTGACTCTCTTCTGGAAGAATCGATAATTTCCTGAGATCTTCAAGAAACTTTATTCTCGAAGACTAGTTTCGATATACTCCAAACACACAGACTGAAGATTTCTATGTTTGGATGATGACAAAGACCTCTTACTTGAGACAGATCCTGGGAGACTGGAAGAAGACGAGGGAAGTCCACCAGGAGATCTAGAAGGTCTACAAACCAAATCCTCTTTGGCCAAAAAGGAGCTATTAAAAGAATCTCGCAGATTTGTTCTTTGACCTTCTTCAACACTAACAGAATCAAAATCGTTGGAGGGAACGCATAGGCGAACATTCCTGTCCAGGACTGAGACAGGGCATCCACTGCCAAGGGCTTGACTGTCCGGAAAAGGAGATATGTAAGAGGAGATCTGGGCATTCAAAGATGTCGCAAACAGATCTACTAGAGGACGATCCATAAGACTGAAAATCGCTTTGACAACCGACCTCTTTAACTGACACTCTGTGTGGGCGAATTTGCTGGGACGTGACAGTTGGTCCGCAAGAAACTTCAGACTGCTTGGGACATGAGAAGACATTAGAAAAATCTGATTCTTGCGACACCATAAGAGAAGGTTCAACACTTCTAGACAAAGAAGGGATGACTTTGTACCCCCCTGCCTGTTGATATAAGAGACCACTGTCGAATTGTCCGACCGAATCGAGACTTTGAGACCTATCACAAGATCTGACCATGAAAGGAGAGCCTTCTTGACACCCCACAATTCCAGAATGTTGATATGAGCTGTCGACTCCTCCAGGGACCAGACCGGAAACCGACAGGGAGTCCCAGACCGCTCCCCATCCCTCCTGAGAAGCGTATGTGAAGATAATCGCCTGAGGGGAGGACTTTACCAGTTGAACACCCATCAGAAGCAGAGAACGATCTTTCCAAAAATCTAGATGAGAAATCAAGTGTTCTCTGATGGTAAATAGAGTAAACCAACTGCTTCCAAAGGGACATTAAATACATTTGGAAGGGGCTTCTCATCAGCGCCGCCCATGGAATTAGATTCTCTACGCTGACCATCAAACCTATCACTCTTAGCAGAAATCTTGCTCTGACCATGAAAGAAGAAGACAGGATTTACATTGCCACTGATAAAGCCTCTATTCTTGGATCTAAGGGGAAGACTAGACCCTGGGCCAGATCGAAAGAATTGCCTAGATGCGTGAAGATTTGAGAGGGAACTAGGCTTGATTTCTTTAGATTTAAAATCCACCCTAGGTTGCATGCTAGACTGTAAACCTCTGGAAGAATTCCTGAGAGAATTGAGGAAGACTGCTTTTACTAACCAATCGTCTATATAAACGCGAAGATGGATAGAACGACGGTGTAAAATTCCTGCCACGGCTGAGACTAGGCGAGTAAAAGGAAAAGGAGCCGTGGTCAGACCGAAGGGCATGGCGCGAAACTGCCAAACTCGATCTTTGTAAGCGAACCTCAGGAATTTTCTGACAGAAGGGTGAATGAGAACATGAAAGTAGGCGTCCTTTAGGTCAATGGAAGACGTCCACATACCCTGATCTAAACTGGAAATGATCTGGGAGATGTCTCCATCTTGAACTTGGGAGTAAGAATCATGAGATTTAATTTCTTCAAATTTATGATAGGACGCCAACCTCCTGTTTTCTTGCAAACAAAAAAGATGATTGAATAGTAGCCCGGGTCTACTCTCCAATGGGGAACTTCCTCTATTGCCCTCTTGAAAATCATGGATTCCAACTCATCTTCCAAGGCAACCAATTTTTCTGGATTGGAAGGAATTGGTGTCCATTTTTGAAGAAAAGAGAGAAGAGGAGGATGACGGATCCAAGATGGTGCATAACGCCAACGTATCTGAGAGACTAGCCAGGAATCCTGAATGAGGGCCTGCCAATTCTCCCAAAACAGAGATAGGTGCCCTTCTACTGGCACGTTGGGTAAAAGGCAGTGGACCGGCTGATCCAAAGGTACAAGAAGAGGGCGAGGGATGATTAAAGGAAGAGAGAAAGTTGGACTTACCCGGGAATAGTCCACACCTTCAAACTCTCTTTCCTTGATAACCTCTAAAGGAAGAACCTCTGGACCTGGAACTAGGACGACGAGAAAGGGACTGACCCCCTCTCGCCCAAGGAGAGAAAGACTGCCTCCCTTGGGACCTAGAACGGTGAGACGATATGTAATCAAAATGATTGGTTAGAATTATTAATAATCCTAGATGGATAAGCCCCAAATTGGTCTGGTTTGAGGCTCTTTCTTCTAGGAGATGAAGTTGGACTCTTTACTGAAGAAACATCTCTTTTAGAAGAAGGATTAGAAAAGGAAATCTGAGCCTGAAGCTCCCTAGAGGCTGAAATAAAATTCTTCAACGTATTATAAATTTGAAACTCAGAGAGCTTCCTGGACCTTCTCTTAGAAGTAATGAATCCCAAAGATCTACAGACTGAACTGAGAGAACCACGCGACAGATCCGCCAAGGAACGAAAAACTTTTAAAGGAACCTGATCACCACGTTCTCGAGCCTTAAGAACAGTTTCCGATAACAGAGCAAGGAAATTGGCCGACTTAAGCTGGGATCTGCATACAGACTCCCATTTAAAAGATCAGTGGAATGCTCAATGTTGAGATTCCTTTAAATGTGAAGAAAGAACATCCCAGGAGGGGCCAGAAAGAGACTGATGAGT
>JAVVLW010001073.1:0-26000 GCA_034401795.1 Chaetoderma sp. LZ-2023a
AGCAACCTTCAAATAATCTTCTTTGGGAACCTGAACAGGCGCATCGAATTTAGAAGAAAGAGAAAACTCCTTACAGTTAACATCATTAACGAAGAAATCCAGCATATCTACGACTAACTTATCAATAGGGAGAACTTGAGAAGAAGAATCAGACGTAGAAAGAGCAGATCCGAAAGGAGGAGGGTCAATAGAAAATTCCTCCTTCAGAGGAAGGGAAAGAGTAGAGGCGACCCACCTGTGAGCTATGGACCAGTTTTCCGAAGAAGCTCTGACCAGACAAAACCTCTTCAGATCCCTGGCCCTGACTGACTTGGGAACTGAAAGAAGAGAAGGATTAGGAGAGGAAGAAGAGATGAGAAGTGAGGAATCACCTGAAACTAAAGATTCAGCAGCTCTAGAAGAAATAGGAGAACAGGGTCTTCTAGAAGACTCAGGAAAGGATGAAATTTGATCGGAAGGAAAAGAATCCATACCATGATCCTGACTAGAAGACAAGGAAGAATGAACCAGAGAACCGGCAGAAAAACTCGAGGATCGAAAAATGAGCCGAAACAAAAGAACGATTGAGAGAAGGATCCCTAACCACAGAAAACAAAGAGAAATCTAAACACGAATCAACAATTTGAAATTCTAACTCGGGAGACAGAACAACAGAAACAATCAGATCAAGATGATCAAAGGAAGGAGAGACAGAAGAGGAAGGAAGAGAAGAAATTGGACGAACAGATGAAGAAGAAGGATAATGATCTAAGGATCCCTGAGAAGAACCAATAGATGAAGAAAGGCGGGAGAATCCCGGAGGAGGAAGAATAGATGATTGAAAAAGAGATGACGAATTAGACACATGACTGGATGAAAAATCTTTAGGCGAAAGAGAAGAAGCAGAAGAGGAAGAAGGAATAGAATTAAGACCTGGAGAATGAGAGGACGAGAAAGAAGGAGGCTGCGAGGAACTTACAACAGCATCATGAAAAGAAGGAGCAGAAGGAGAAGACAAATCAACATCAACTACCTGAGATGGAAGGGAAGAACCATAATTAGAAACTAAAGAATTATGAGAAAAATACTATGAGAAAATTCAGAACCAGAGCCTACAAAATTCCTATCATCAAACTCATTACGCCTATCCACTGAAAAATTCTCCGCATCTAAAGAAACTGAAAATGGAAGCGTAAGTTGACGCTCGGATAAATTCTTAGTCGAGGCTAACCGACTATGATTGTTCGCTATACCGGAAGTTACGTCCCAACTGGAAGCGGAAGTCGGAAGTCTATCCGGATCTGAACGACCCGGAAGTACAACCCTAGAACCAGAAGTGGAAGTGCACAGACCAGAATCCAAACCGGAAGCAGAAGCGCTCCTAGCGGAAGAAGTAAAATAATAAGGGTCTAAAGACCCCAGATATCCGGTATGACCAGAAGCGCTGCTAAGACCGGAAGCAGAAATAGGAACCGGATCTTGAAGACCCGGATGTCCTGTAAAACTGGAAGTCAGACCGGATACGGAAGGAATGGAGGTAGATCCGGAAAACGGAAGTAAACCCGTGTCCGGAGGACCCGAATCCACTACACCTGAAGCATTAGCATAAGGCTTTTGGACGGGGGCTTCCGCCGCCGCCACCACTGCTTGAGGGTCATGCCTTTCACCCTCAAGACTAATGTGGGTTTGACCCGGTGACCTGCTCGAGTTCACCTTCGGGAGCTTTTTCGCTCTAGTTTTTTGGTTTTGGAGACCTGATTTCTTGTCTGGACGTAAGAGGAATCGGTTTTTGCCACTTCCTGTTTCTTGGCCTCCTGGATGGCAGAAGAAATTCTTTCATCTAGCGATTTAGTCAATACAGCAGCGAAGGATTCGAACCTAGCAAACAAAGCCAAAACAGCATCAGAATTCGCCGAAGAGGCTCTCCCCCCCCCACCCCCCCAACCCCCACCCCCGTTGCTGATGGATTAGAAACATTAGTTTTTCATTGCAAAAGACACAGCTTTTGTCTTTACAGCAACGGGGGTAGGGGAAGACCGACAAGAGGGTAGTGGTTGTTTAGAGGGCAAATCCTTAAAAAAAGGCCTTAGATACTGACACCGACCACCCTTTGCATATCCCGCACATTGTTGTGGGGGTACACGAGGTGCATTTAGAACAGACATGTCCTCCTTACTCTGCAGAGTGAAGGCTATCACACTTGGAGGACGTGCATTTGATCTTATCGGTCGATTTAACAGACTCCTAAAAATGAAAACAGGTTACAATGAAGCATACAGCTTGGTATTTCGTTAAAAAGAGTCTAGAAACAGTTAACGCATTTCTAAGAAAGGCGGGAAAGTTCAAATTTAAAAAGAAATCCCTAACGACAAGAAAACAATCTTTCATAGGGAATAAATGTAATTCCTTATAATGCACTAAACTGAAAAGTGAGAAAGGGCTCTTGGAGTACACTAGAGATTTAAGATGATGATGATGATGACATAGGCATATTAAGATTGTTACCACGATAACATTAGCTACACCTCACGAAAACCGGTAACATTTATATACATAGTTATAAAGTTCAATATAACCACGAAACACTTCCTTAACGTAATTTAGGGAGGATAGACTTCATAGCATGCATTAAAGCAATAGGAAGTCCTTTCAAAAGTATAGCTGACACAGCGCAAAGCTATAAAAACTCTAGTAATATTTGAGCAGTTATTCTGCTTGCAGAATAATTGAAAAGTGAATCTGTTTCCTATTTGGGCTCCAGTGCACATGCACAAGCGCGCTTAGTGACAGGCGTCACCATAGAGTGAGTACAGACTGGTGCCAGTCTATATCAGTCAATGTACTGGAGATGGACCTAACCAGTAGCCTGGTTGAGGGTCCATATTAATAGGAATAGGCATGAGGAGGAGTGTATGCAAGCATAAAAATCTTATTCAGGTAGCTAAATGCAGATAATTGATTTAGCAAGTAGTGATTGAACGGTAATGGATATTTTTGTGGTGTAATAACAACTGGTGTTTAAAACCTTGATAAGTCACAAAATTGGTCAAATAAATATTGATTTTTTTACGGAAGTGTTTACGTGAGAACACAATAAAAAATGTAAAATAAACGAGTCCTATCAAAACTCCGGACCTACAGTAGTGTAATCGGTTAACATTATAATAAAGTTATTTCGCAGTTCCGCGTCTAAAATGCAGTCCATCGGCTTTGTCGGGTACTCGCTGTAAAATGTTAAATCACAGCTTCGAAGGGGATTTCCCCCCACCCCCCCCCCCCCCGAGAAATCTTTATCCCACATGACAAATTTGCCGATGCATTGCGCCTGATTTTGGACATCCCTGGCTCTAGAATTATATATTTGACAACTAAACTACGAAACTAGAATGTTTCAAGACGACTTCCTAAATAAACTGATCGAAGCAACGAAAAAGTAAACAAAAATGGCAGGTGTATATAGGTAGTTCCCGGAGGATGCGAATTGAGAGCTGACGTATATCATTTCAACGATCCTCTCAAATCAGTGCCTTTCAACTGTTAATACTGCTAAATGTTTATTTACCGATGCAAATGTCACATGAGACGCGTCAGCTTTAAGCTGATGACGTCAGCATCATTATCAAATTTCGATAAGGCTGTATTTGAAATTACTTACAGGCCTAAATTTGACATTTAGACGTGTCTAATATCAAAAGTTACGGCATAAGCCAATAATATCAATATCAATATCAATAATATTTTGGGAATATTTCATGTCGTTTCCATATAGTTGGATGATCAATCATTTAAATACGAATGGTCATTCAACTACTATATATGGAAGTCTGCACGCTTCTTGGCGGGAAATTAGTCAGAGAGAAGCGTGCTAGGTAACTAGGAAGGGGGCCCGGTCAATGGGTGATACCAGCAAGACCTGGCTGGCTGTGTTTTCGAAAGAATTGGGTTTTGGGGGTGGGGGGGGGGGGGGGAAATGAAGATTTTATGAAGTGTAACTGATAGGGCTACCGTTTGATGGATAAGGAAAATAAAAGTAACCAGTCATCTAAAGTAGGAATAATATTTAAGTGTTAGCCCTGGGACAGATTCAGTCGAATGGAGGACCTATGGAAACGATATTCTTGAGGTAATCGATCTGCAAAATACTATCATCAGATCATCGTATTATATCTGTTACCTTCATCATAAATAAAAGACATTCCTCCATTACTCTAGACGCTATTCATTGTACACCATCAATCGTCATGTCTGCTGACTCCGAGTTCGTCTCATTTTGGGGAAACAGTCTTATCACCCCTGAACTCGACATTGAACTTCTCCATCGATAGCTCACCTTCGAGTATTGAGCTCTGGTCATCATGATTTGTATCAGAACATTCGCAGCAGGCGCTTGGACCAGAGGTCTGGTCCAATAATTCTGCATATATGATTCTTCACCAGCATTCATCGTTACATGCTTCCATTTCCAGTCCTAGAATCTTACCGACTGTACCATATCGCAGCACCTTTCAGGGATCGTATCATGAAAACGAATCATCATTGCAGTCATTGAACATCCTTGATAATTCAGTATCTTCTATATATCGAATCTTCTTCGTCTGACCTGATCAACACACGTCACACTTCGTTCTTCAACGGTTCGTGATCCGGATTCAGCCACTCAATCCGGTCATCTATCATCACTCGGTGACGTCACACTTAATTCTTCAACTGTGTCCATGTTATTTTTAAGTCTCAGTTCGTGATCCGGATTCAGCCACTCAATCCGGTCGTCTATCTTCACTCGGTGACGTCACATCATACATCACGTTTCGCTCTACAACCATGTCTGCGTCATTCTGATTCTGTTCCTGATCCGGATTCAGCCACTCAATCCGGGTGACTATCTTCAGCCTTGCAAAAAAGATACGGTAACCCTTGTTCATCATGACAGCGCTAATCCAATATTAGCGCAATTTATATAAAGACATCAATAACAATCACCATTCATAATAATTGATTTTATTGATATCAGGCTTATATCATTTCCAGCGTCATTAAAGAACATCATATATGGGTGGAGTTTTGTAGAGAATATGTTCGTCTGATTATTTTCTGATTATTTTGAGTTTTAAAGTTATTCGTCGATCATATCCATATAAAATTCAACTTATTATGACACAAGTTATGAAATCAAGGCGAGACATTTTATTTTGCTATCAAAATTACTTATTGTATCACTCTTGGACCAGTAAGACAGTAGGGGTCTGAGTACAAATACAAATTCTGCAATCATCAATATGGGTGCAATATCAATTTAAATGTTAATATTATTTACATCCGTTAGTTAATTTTAATATCATCTATGTTTACAATTGATACCATTTTAAAAGATGAAATAATTCTATATTAAATACTTTTTAAACTATATTTGTCATCTGTTTTCTTTGTGTAGGTTAATCAACTCTGCTGTCCTCCAGTAACATCCGACTTACCTGACCATTTTAAGTCCAGTTCGGTAGATTATTGTTTTTGAAACTTTAATGGGATTATCCACCCTACCTCCGTAAGACTTAGTCATTCCAACATCTTTGAGATGGGACCTTAAATTTCATAACTCAACGGATTGTATCAAAGTTATCCAAAAAGTAAATTGACAGCCCGCCATCTTGGTTCAATTGATCTTTCGTTGTATTAACTTTACGCCATTCAAATTCACCATAATGTCATTCCATAACTTTTGATCCCAAGTATCAACCTTGGCCGCCATATTGGATCTATGTCCATTTCCGCCATCTTGCTTCTCTACGAAGTCATTTTGAAACATAGAAAGGATTCCGAGGCAGCCATCTTGAATCTCCAAAAGTCGACGACTCCATCTTGAGTCACTTCGAAACTGAGATCACCATTTTGGTTCACCTAAATCTGTCATTCTAATTTTGATTTCTATTGCATCACTATTGCATTAACTCGATATTGGTTCGGTTGGACTTAGTGAATCAAATTAATTCATCAACGGAGATACAGTTTCCCAGATTCAATCCCTAGTCAGCAATCGTCAAACTTGAGTTGCTCTCTTAAGGATCACAAGGAAACATTTTCCGTGACATGGGGGCTCTGCCAAAAGTCCACGTCTAAAATCCTATACCTAATAACCACCATTCTACCTCCCTTATTCTTTATAAGCAGCAGTTGGATGGTTAATTTGCGCAAAGTAAACATATTTGTATATTGTTATATTGTTATTATGTATCGAGTTTTACAGTGTTGCTGAGAGTAGAGAATTTGTCTAAAAGCAGTATTGTATCATTGATCAAAATTGAGATTCTGAAATGTCAGTCCAATATATTTTGGTCACGAGAGCTCATTAATTTATTTTATAGCGGTAAAACACTGTAAGACGTATTTTGGCAATTAAAGCGCCCATTAATTATTGGTCTTGAGAAACTAATTATTTTCAAATTTAGGAGCTCAAAGTAACGGAAATATTATTTTCAAAATTGTGAAAATTAAAATTTTATTTTAAATTTAGGAACTTAAATTAGCAACTGAAAGGTTGATAGGTCTGAATTAAATTTTAATAATTGGAACAATAAGGGTTAAAAACTGGTATGTGGTTGACAGACGGAACTATATCACCTCATCCCCATGTTGATATCTTTTCTTTTCAGCTATTGACGCTTAGTCTATTCACGAGTCAGTTTATAATGTTAGTCCGGCGTTAGCGATTTTCTCTGAAATCAACACGCATGTCGCATTTCGTTGTGTGTCAAAACAGACGGTGAAGATTCAAACACTATTTGCTAATGTAAGAGCTGAATAGCTAGAGGGATTACGTGGGATTGAGAGATATTTTCTCGGGTCATACCAAATAATTTTTGCCTTCTAATTTTTCTCCCATCAAACACAATCAAATGCGCTGTATACTCGTTGCTTCCAGTTGAGCATTCAGTTTCGACAGGTACAAACAACCCGTTTCCAATCAATTATTTGATTCGTCGTGGTGCGACTATAACAACAGCAAGACAAGACTTACTGTCATACTTATGTATGGACACATATACTACCGAGCGAATCATTGTCTACATTTGTATTGGAATAAACGATCTCGTAACGCCCGTTCAGACCAGCTGTGGTACTGAATTTATTCCATCAGAAATTCAACTTGATGAAATTTTGATTAAATTGTCAAAATTCAAGGCTGATTTGGCCATTATTAGACCAAATTTGACTTGTATATTTATCGAGATACTTGGTTGCGATTTATTGAAATATTTGCATTATCGAATCGCGTCCGGTAAAATTTCAGGATCAGCTTATTCTGAGTTAGATTTAAAAAAATTTCAAGCTCACATTGACGATAAGGTTATCCGACTTAACAAATTTTTCGCGTCGATAAACTATAGTATATATGAATTTATTCAACCATTAAACTGGGCTGTTTCATGTGTTTCCACAGTTAATCTTACTTGCGGACGAAATAAGAAACGCACAGAGTTGCGATTTATTATCGATTATTCTTGCTTGTACAGCGGCCTACATTGTGTCAGTTCAGTTAAACGCACCTGGTTTAATTTGCTAGTAGATGCATTTCGGTGCAAGGGAGATAAATCGGTTTCTATCAAATTTCTTTTTGCATTTACGTGGTTATCGCGCTTTTCAGGTTGGTGCAAAGGCATCTGTCATTTCAAGCTGTTTAAATTTGCGTTACTTTGTTAATCACTTTTGAGACAAGTCTTTTTGATTTAATTATTATTTTATTTTTTGTAATAATCTGCTTGGTACTTTGTCCGTATTTCCGGATAATTCTTTTGTATTTATAAGTTTATTCGGGTCACATTTGTTTGACTAAGCTAGTCATCTGTGGCTTCTCCGAGTAAACTTAGTCCTTTTTACATATTTGTTGATTTAATTACATCTCAAATTATGGACGCGTTCGTAAAGAGCTTTGCTACTCATCCAACAGTCCAGTTCGGTAGATTATTGTTTTCGAAACTTTAATGGGATTATCCAACCTACCTCCGTAAGACTTAGTCATTCCAACATCTTTGAGATGGGACCTTAAATTTCATAACCCAACGGATTGTTTCAAAGTTATCCAAAAAGTAAATTGACAGCCCGCCATCTTGGTTCGATTGATCTTTCGTTGTATTAACTTGACGTTATTCAAATTCACCATAATGTCATTCCATAACTTTTATTAATTTAATATATCTCCAACCCGTAGACATATCACGATGATAAGTAAAAAAAGAGACGTGAACAAGCTTCGAGGGAAGAACAGGAACCCTTACACATACATAAGTCGAACCTGTGAACACAAAGCACAAGAGATTAATAGCCCTAGGCGCTGGGAACAAATTTAACAAGGATTCCCAGCGCCTGAAAATGCGGTACCGCTGAAACGGCCGCAACGAAAACTGGTAACAAATAAAAGTTACAAGTCTTAGATAAATATACGGAACAATATCACCTTAGTAGATGAAGAGGAGGACTCCTCTAACACTTTTGCATCAGCCATGATGGAACAAGATGCTAAAATATAAGTGAAAATTCGCAATAGAGCCTGTAAAGTTTTCCACAAGTTGATTTCAGCCAATATATTAGAAAACGGAAGTACCAGTATGCGCATGCGCAGTGGGTGGGGTCTGTCATGTGCATGACTGTGTACATCCACCTGCCCATTAGGGGCACCTAGCTTTTTATAATTCTGAATATTATTGAATTTAGAGCCGATATACTAGTATATCAAGAGTGTTAGGGAGGTAAGTATGTTCTCATGATGTGAAATGCCAATTTTCACCCACAATCTTGGACCTATAAGGTGAATACTCCAAAAGGCACATCTACACATCATAAAAAAGCTACTTGTTAAGTTTCTTTAAATTATTTTAAGTGATTCCATATGATATCCTGTTTACGAGAATATTGACAAAAATCCTGAGTTTTTAAATTAAAAAGCCCATTTTCAGTCAAAATCTTGGACCTATAAAGGTGAATCCTGCAAAAGGTACATCTGTGTATCATCCCTCAAGCATATACCAAGTTTCTTTCAATTATTTTAAGCGATTCTGTATGATATGGTGTTTACAAGGAAATTGACAAAAATCCTGAGTTTTTGCATTAAAAATTCCATTTTCACCCAAGATATTGGACCTATAAAGGTGAAATCTTTGAAAGGCACATCTGCATATCATAACTGAGGCATACACACCGTTTCATTTAAATATCTGAAGCAGTTCTGTATGACATGGTATTTACGAGAAAATTGACAAAAATCATGAGTTTTTGCATTAAAAAGCCCATTTTCACCCAAAATATTGAACCTATAAAGGTGAATCCTTAAAATGACACATCCAGCCATCATAACTAAGCCACCTGCCAAGTTTCATGAAATTATTTTAAGCGATTCTGTATGATATGGTGTTTACGAGACACTTTTGCATTAAAAAGCCCATCTTCACCCAAAATATTGGCCCTATAAAGGTGAATTCTTCACAAGGCACATCTGCATATCATAACTAAGGTATACACCAAGGTTCATTAAAATATCTGAAGCGGTTCTGTTTGATATGCTGTTTACGAGATATTGTGGATGAAAAGACTGATGGACAAACACATTGATTACTATAGGGCTTCCACACCGAAAGGGGGAGGGCACTAATAATTAAAGGGCTAAGGTGTCAAGCTCCCAGTGCTGCAATATGTAATTACTATACCTCATCATGTGTAAGTAGGGATGGCTGATCTTTGGTTGGTTTGGTGAAGTTGGCGACCATGGCTGACACTCCAGGCTGCCGGCCACCATGAGGTGATATACATGCTGGCTGGCAATAAAATAAATTAAAATAATAACGCTTTGCGAAACAAACCAATATGCATGTATTTTATTATTTAAATTAACCATCAGATATGTAAATAACTCAATTCTGTGATACACACGTTTATCCACTAGCCATATTATGTGACAATGATTTTAGGGAACCATGTGTCCGCTAAGCCCTGCCTACTTACGTCATATACTGAGAAGGGATAAATCCAGTTTTGGCTATGCCAGGCCCATCTCTAGCTATGCTCTGCCCACGCTTTGCCCGTGGTGGGATCGATCAATTTCTAACTTACAGAAACCTTTCCAGGCGGGCTGCTGGCTATTTTGCAGTTATTTTGACTGGGTGCTGCCACTGAGTATGGTAGAAACCGCACCCTGTCAGGTTATTTTCACAAAATATTCAACAGAATGTTTATATAAATGGTAAAGACATACAATGCATACATCTTGATGGGCTATTATTCATTAATGACAGACTTAGTTAAGCCATATATGGCGTACTTGATTATGACATCAACCTATGTGACGTAGTTCATTGTGAAGTCATATGATTGATCGAGAGACTTGACTCCTCTATTAGCTTTGAATTAAATCCAAATACTATAAGCAAATGATGTCATAATCAAATGGCACCGCATTAGTCGTTAGGTTCAATATAACATTCGACACCCCCTCGGCAATCTACCGCCTAGAAAATCCTACATCTTACTATTGTGTTCAGGGCCAAGTTCGGTAGTAGCGGGCAGAGGCGAGCGTCCACGGACACTGGGTGGTTGCCTGATCAGGTTCAATGTGACAACATTCGACACCCCCTCAGCAATCTACCGCCTAGAAAATCCTACGTCTTACTATTGTGCTCATGGCCGAGTTTGGTAGTAGCGGGCAGAGGCGAGCGTCCGACGGATGCCGGGTGGTTGCCTGATTTTGCTACTGCTTACTCAGTAGTAGAGATGTCATGTGACCATTCGCTGTTAGGGGAATGTTTCGGGCCATTCGACGCTACTGAACACGGTCAGGTTAAAGATGTAACATACATGGATAATTTGTAACAAATGTGTATCTGTAACTGAGTTCATTTTATCATTTATATATTAATTTATTTATTCATGTACTTCAAAGAAGTTATCGAAAGAAACTTGAATTGAATTAAATTTTGGAGAAATCTTTCCTCACTACTCTAGAATTGTAGGTTTCATAACCATTGACAAAATATTTAAAATAATAAAACTTTACACCTTTAAGACTGACATGATGTTGTAAAGATGGCTTTTGCAGTGCTATTCAATGTCTATTTGCAGGACTCCAAAAATTATTTAGGCAACTTACCAGTGGAATGACTTGGTGGGTTATTTCACCCTCTGTAAATGTGCATTGTCTATGGGAAAGTGTTAATTTTCTTGACAAATTTTGAGCTTACCGGTAAACGGTTACCATTACTTTAAGCTATTTGCATACGCATTCCTAAGTGATGCGCACATGCAACATGAGCATGTGAAGCAGGAAGTCAGGAACATATATGAATATTAAGGCTGGAAATACTAACATTTATGTATGAAACATGGCAATATAAGTTCTATATTCTGACATGAATAAATAGCTTCAAGGACCATAGTTCTCACCTAACTGATGAAGATATGTAAACATTTTTACATTAATTAATGCACAACAAGCACCATTGGTCCATCAGGCAAGCATAACTGTTGCCATAGACCAATGGGGCAATGGTCCTTATTGTTATTGACCAATAAGGCAATCATCCTTACCATTAATACAACAAGAGCTCCACAAATGGCTTATAATACCCTGCCATGATGACAAACCAATGAAAGAGAGCTTGGACAAAATAGCAGTTTCTTCAGATCTAGACCAGTCACTGTGTGAAGTTTCAAAGCGATCCGCTAAATGGTCATGGAGTTATCATCCGGAAACAAATTTTCAAGATGGCCACCAGTGGCTGGTGGCCATATTGGATTTCTGATCATCTAAATCTGGATAAGTTTCTTTCTTAGATCTAGTCCAGTCATCCTATAAAGGTTCAAAGCGATCTGCTAAACAGAAATGGAGTTATCGAATGGAAACCAATATTCAAGATGGCTGTCAGTGACTGGTGGCCATCTTGGATTTAGGATCATCATAGATTTTGATAGGTTTCTTCTCCAGACCTAGTCCAAGCACATCATGAAGTTTCAAAGCAATCCGATAAATGGTACTGGACCTATTATCTGGAAACCAACTTTTTCAGATCATGGTCAATTTCGATAGGTTTCTTCCCCCGATATAGACCAACCACCCCATGAAGTTTCAAAGCCATCCGATAAATGGTAACAGAATTATCATTCGGAAACCAATTTTCAAGATGGCCGACGGGGGCTGGCGGCCATCTTGGATGTTGGATCATCTTCAGTTTTGATAAGTTTCTTCCCCAGATTTAGTCCAATCACCGTATGAAGTTTCAAAGCAATCTGAGCAACGGCAACATAGTTATCATCCGGAAACCACTCTGCCGCCCGCCAGCCTGCCTGGACGGCGCCATCACATAATACCATGCCAACTTTTGGCAAGGTATAAAATCATTGGTGTCTTTGACACTATTGAGGAATGGTAAAAGTAGCATTAACCAATAGGGCAGCCAACCCTGACATTATTGACCTAGCAGATGATATTTACCAATGGGACAATGGTCACAGTAAAAAATTTTGATGAGGAAATGCAAGAATATTGATGTCATTGACATTATTGACCAATGGGAAAAGTACTTTTGATCAATGGGGCAGCCATCACTGACTCTATTGACCAATGGTTCAAGTGTCACAAGACTGACACTTACCAAAGAGGTGATGGTGAGGTCAGAGTAAAGAATTTGGATGCAGAAATGCACAAATATTGGCATAATTGACTAATGGGAAAGTACCACTGATCAATGGGGCAGCCATCCCTGACACCAATTGTCAAATGATTAAAGTGTACTAAAGTAACATTTCTGCCAAATCTTGTTTTAATCCATTAACAATTTATGAAACGTGACACAGATCATTTTCCCAATATTGTTCAATGCCTAAAAACTACTTAAAAGGCCCTTATTTCAAGTCGTGATCTCTTCATATACATAGTGCAAATAGATATTGGCTAAAGGAACATATCTGCCAAATTTGGTTTTAAACCATCAACAATTGACGAAACAAATGTAGTTTAACCATAAGCTTGAATAGTTGTCTTATTGAACCATAGTCATGGCCTTTGTTTAACGGTGCAGACCCTTTATATTGATAGTTCAAATAGATATTTGACTGAAGGAACACATCAGCTAAATTTGATTTTAATCCATCAACAATTGACGAAGCACATGTATTTTCCACATCAATACTTAACCAGAAATGTGGTTGCAATGCAACCACGAAGCTCGACTTTGCGATGAACTATGAAACTTGACTTCAAACATAAAATAAATATAGAAGGCCTTATGAACAAGAGGCCCAAGTGCCTGTAATGCTAACCTGGACTATTAGCATTTGAACCGTTTGCATTTAAACACCGGTAGACACGATGTATAATTTTTGAAAAATCCAAGATGGCCACTAAAGAAATGATCAATAAAAATTCTAGTTTGATATGTTGAAGCCTATCCCCATAGGATCATTCCACCCAAGCTTAATTGAAATTGGCTCACTAATTAAGGGGTACCATTTTAAATGGTTCTGGAGTTGAAAAAAAAATCCAAATGGCTACCAAAAAATCGACTAACCAAAATTCTGAATAAAGTTCTAGAGCCGATCACTATAGAATCCTTGCAGCTAAATTTAAATAAAATCCACCAAGCAGTTATGGAGAAGATGCATTTTGACAATTTCCGGTAAATTTTTCATAAAATTTATGATTTTGAGCCAAAAAATGTACCCATTAAAATTCTGAATAGATGGTCTGGAGTCTACCATGATCGGGTCGGTTTACCCAACTAGGGTTGAAATCTGTCAAGCGGTTAATGATGAGTAGCGATTAGACAATTTCCGGTAAATTTTTCATGAAATGTAAGGTTTTCACCAAAAAACTTGACCAATCAAAATTCTGTATATAGGTTCTGAAGCATATCCCCATAAGATTCTTCAAGCCAAAGTAAGTTTAAATCTGCTGAGCGGTTAATGAAGAGTAGCGTTTTGACAATTTCTGGTTAATTTGGAATAACTCACCAAAAGACTTGACCAATCAAAATTCTGTATATACATTCTGAAGCATATCCCCATAAGATTCTTCCAGCCAAAGTAAGTTTAAATCTGCTGAGCGGTTAATGATGAGTAGCGTTTTGACAATTTCTGGTTAATTTGGAATCACTAACTTTCATCTCCAGACCAAGTTCAATGGACATATGAAATTTCAAACCAAGCTGCACAAACAGAAGCAGTTAGCACCGAGAAATTCACCTAGCGATTTCATGATTTTTGTACACCCAGAACTGCCCAAGGTACAAGTCAACAGCTATAGTACATAGAAACAAAATATGCCAGCAAAGTATATAAATACTCAGTCCTCACTAGCAAATGAAACTTTGCAAAGGGCCATAACTTTATGTTGTTGGCAATCCTAGGACACACAAGCAGACGCCGGAGATGGTGTGATACCTATAGCTCAGCTGAGAAATAAGTCAGCTGATCAAAGGGAAGAAAATCATTTAACATAAGCAATACCTGTATATCAAAGCAAGCAGCATGGCCAAATTTTCCCTCTCTCGGATGTAAGTCCAAGTAGAAATAGCCGAGAAGTTCGTTGGTGTCACTGAAGTGTACAGAATACTGAAATGCAAACACGCAAGCATCAACCAAATTAAAGACTCAGATACCAATGAATAATAAAACAAGAGGCCCAAGGGCCTTAACACTCACCTGGACCATTAGCATTTGAACCATTAGCATTTGAACTAGGGCTGGGTGCTCTGGCCTAAAAGAAAACCGGTGATGGTATCACCAATTAAACTGGTTTAAATGAAATACCGGCTTAAGAGCTAGAATGATCGAAAACAAGAGGCCCAAGGGTCTGTGGTGCTCACCTGTACCATTGGCATTTAAACCATTATAATTTAAATAGACATGATGGCTGATTTTTGGAAAATCCAAAATGGACACCAAAAAGTTGACCAATCAAGATTCTCGTCTAATATGGTGAAGCCTACAGTCATAGGATCATACCGTCTAGGTTTTGTTGAAAGCGGGCTATTGATTGAAGGAGTAGCATTTTTAAATGGTTCCGGAAAACTCCCAGAAAATCAGAGATTGCTGCCAAAGCACTTCCCTATAAAATTCTGACTAGAATGTCTAGAGGCTATGAAAATAGGATCCTTCCAGCCAAATTTGGTTGAAATTACCCAAGCAATTAATGAGGAGTAGCATTTTATATGAATTCCCATTTTCGGAAAATCCAAGATCGCCACCATCAATATCAAATCATCAAAATTCTGTAAACATGTTCTGAAGCGTACCGGCCTATGGTTCTTCAAGCTAAGTCTGGTTGAAATCGGCCAAGCGGTTAATGAGTAGCCTTTCAACTGATTTCTCCAAATGTTCAGCAAATCCAAGATGGGCGCTGGAAAAATTCACCCATCAAAATTCTGTATGCAACTTCTGAAGTCTATCGCCCTAGGCTCGTTCTAGCTAGCCTGGTCGTAATCTCCCAAGCAGTTAATGAGTATAGGATTTTCAGCCATTTTTTCAGAAAATTCAGGATGGCCACCAAACAAATTGACCAATCAAAATTCTGTATACAAGCTCTGAAGCATACATACTTTAGGGTCGTTCCAGCCGAGTTTGCTTGAACTGGTTCATGAGTAGCCTTTAACCGATTTGCCAAAATTTTCAGAAAATCCAAGATGGCTGGCAGAAAAATTTACCAATAAAAGTTCTGTATACAAGTTCTGAAACCTACCAGCCTACTAGCCAAGTCTGATTGAAATTGTTCAAGCAGTTTATGAGTAGCTTTTTAAACGTTTAAGAAAATTCAAGATGGCTGCCGGAAAAAATGGATCAATCAAAATTATATACACAAGTTCCGAAGCATAAACTGGTAAAACGTGATAAGCGATATCGCTGAAATATACCTGACGCTTGTCTTCAGTTGGAGGACGAAAGCCTGATGACCAACACTGGTGCAGTGCCTCCTATTTATAGGCCATGGGACCCGGCAAGGGTCCCTACCACTGAGCATGCACACACACATGCTCACTGATTGTTCTTAGCTGGGGACCCTTGATTAGCTGGGACCCTTGATTCACGGTCCCTGCTACTGGTGCCTAGAGACTTCATGGTGTTATATTATTGCTCTTGAATACTCAGTTTGAAGTCATTTTGTTTCCCCTGCATAAGTCTTGGGTAAGTAAAAAGGAAATAGGAGGCACTGCACCAGTGTCAGGCATCTGACCTGCATCCTCCAACTGAAGACAAGTGTCCGGTATACTTCAGCGGTGTGGCCTATCACGTTTTATCAGTTTAAATTAATAAGCAAAATATGGTAAGAGGCAATACAGACAATCTCCAACCAGAGATATTCTGCATCCCATTTCAAAGCTAATTCTTCTCACAGACCTGTTTATACCAAAAGGGAACACACTGTATATGCACATACGTGTGCAAAACAATGGCACACACAAGCCATTTACCCTTCAAATGCTGACATTCATCAGTGGTAGGGCCACTACATACAGGGTCCACAGCTAAGAACAATCAGTGAGCATGAGCACGCACATGCTCAGTAGCAGGGGCCCTGAATAAAGGATCCCCAGCTAATCAAGGGTCTCCAGATAAGAACAATCAGTGAGCATGTGCGTACACATGCTCAGTGGTAGAGACCTTTGCCAGGTCCTGTGGCCTATAAATAGGAGGCACTGCACCAGTGTCAGGCATCTGACTTTCGTCCTCCAACCAAAGACAAGCGTTAGGTATATCTCAGCGACGTGCCTTACCACGTTTTACCAGTTTAAATTAATCAGCAAAATATGGTAGGAGCCAATACAGACAATCTCCAATCAGAGATATTCCTGCGCTCCATTTCAAAGCTAATTCTTCTCACAGAAGTAGCATGAGAAGAGGGCGATAGGTACCTCGAACCCACCTCTCCCTACCAACATATATGTAAGGGAAACAAGACTTCAAACTTGAGTAGTTAGGAGCACTACAGCGATATCCAAAAAGACTCGCCCACAGCTCAGCACTACTTTCCCAAGACTTATGCAGGGGAAACAAAATGACTCTTCAAACCGAGGATTCACGAGCAATACAGCACTACCTAACCTTAGAACAGAGCATGCTTCTTTCTGCATTACCCAGGTTCTAAAAGGGGAGCCATGTGCAAACATAAACGCTTCAATCAGGAGATTAAAAGGAAACATGCAGGATATATAATCGCCACACTATGGAGTCTCTAGGCACCAGCTATATGGTTAAAGAGCCCTTAGCCAGTAGATTGTCCCCTTACACCTCTGTTCCCCCATCCAATGTTATAAATTCTCTTACAAGTTCTGAAGCATACTATGCTAAGGTTCTTCCATACAAGTTTGATTGAAATCGGCCCAGTGGTTATCGAGGAGTAGGTTTTCATGTGATTTCCAGAAATCTTCAGAAAATTGAAGATGGGCGCCTGAAAAAATTCACCAATCAAAATTCTGTTTACAAGTTCTGAAACATACCAGCGTACTATCCTCCCATCTAAGTCTGGTTGAAATTTCCCAAGCAGTTAATGAAGAGTAGTTTTAAACAATTTTCCACCATTTTTCGGAAAATTCAAGATGGCTACCAGAAAAAATGGATCAATCAAAATTATGTATACAAGTTCCAAAGCATAAACTGGTAAAACGTGATAAGCGATATCGCTGAAGTTAGGCGCTGAAAAAAATTGACCAATCAAAATTATGTATACAAATTCTAAAGCCTACCGTCATAGGATCGTTCATACCAAATTAATTGGAAATCCGCCAAGCGGTTAATGAGTAGCGTTTTAAGCAAAAGTTGATGGGCGGACGGACGCATATGACCCAGCAGGACACCATGGGTGATGTCAGTTTTATTGTTGAACCTCAAGGTACAACTCTAGGAGTCCAAAATCACATGTTGCCACTTTAAAAAGGTTTCCATTATGGACGCCATCTTGAATTCAAAATGGCTGACATTTAAATGGCTGAATATCAGTTTTTGTATATAATCAACATGATTTCCACCTTAAAATAATGCATAATCAAAATATGTTAACATAGTGTTAAACATATTCTAGTTAATCTTTCATCATTCATATCAATATTAAATATCTATGTATAGCCTCTTTTTGAAGCCAGAATGGTCACTGCTGTGATATCAATCAAATCCATCACTGAGAATATGCATACAAGAACATGCATCTAAATGAGAACATTTATATCACTCACTTACTTCAATGAATCAACCAATCAAATGATTTATACTAGGAACAAAAGTAGTCGTGGATCGATGATGCTTATATTTAGCTTAGTATAATTATCGTTATTACGAAGTACTAATGTATAGCAATATTATATAAATTTTAAACTGTACAACAAAACTTGTCTATAAGGGACACTTTATTGTTAACAAAAGCAATTTACCATAGTAAATAGCTTTTGGAAGCACAGTGTGGTGTTATCTAAGAGGGCTAAACGTACGGCCGTCTTAAAGGGACCACAATCTGCTGTCCTCCAAAAGCCGATATCCACTATAGACAGATACCTTTTATTATGAATGTGAATCTTTATATAAAATTATGTTAACTGAGCAACTGTAAAACCAGGCGCTATTCTGCATTGTTATTGATCATATATAAAAATACAAATTATAAGTCTATAGGCATGTAGTTATCTGTATGCTCTTGTGTCCATGAGTACTTGTATGCTATATAAGAAAGATCATTCAGGTATCTGCCTTTTCCTGAAAGCACAAAAGATCTTCGCACACTTGTGCATTTCCAGTGTTGCCATCCATTTTAAAACCCCTTTCATATCTTGTCACATAGTTGTTTTCCTGATAAAATAGCAGCATACTTTGTGGCTGACCACTCCTTAGTCTGGAACTCCATTAGGGAAATTTCCTTCCCTCCACCAGCTAGATATTGTATCCACGGTTGATGATTTAATGTTATTTTGGTCTCTGCTAGATATTTTGATGTTCATCATTCCCACATCACTGGTACGCTGACTACGTTTAGCATTTTTGATAGTACTCGGGCAGTTTCACGGATGTGTGATTTTGGACTCAGAACTCGGAAATTACTATATTGCGCGATAGTAACCCAGAACTGTACATTAGATCAGATCCGCATAAAAGGTACCCATCTGATAACTGCACGTTGATATGAATCCGGTCATACAAGGAAATTCAGATCACTTCACAGCATTTTGCATTCATGTCTCGCTAGATCTCCTTCAAAACGGGATCGAGAATGCGCGAAGACAGGCCACTATTTTTAGTTTGTGTGTATTAACTTGTGAATAGTCAACTGAATATGGTTGAATACAATTAAGGTAACCGGGGTTTGTCGGTTGTGACTCTGGGGGTGAGCCTCTGACTACACGTTGTCGGATGGAGTGGCAGACAGACTGATTAATTATCTATTCGGCTATCCACTGGATAGACAAATGATCTCTTCTCTATTCTGGAGGTTGACTATAATTATTCCAGCGAGTGACAACAATGCAGTCTTAACATTTTGCCAACATTTGTTTTTCAACTTCAAATTCAGTAATCATTTTACAATACAACTTTATATATTCAAACTTCTACATAACTCTGTGCATTTACAACCTTACTCACTGACATGCTCCCTTAGCTCTCATTACCTTCTTTTTTAAAATAATAATTTCACACATATCTAGCATACTAGTTTCCGGGCAAACAAACTTTCACCATCCTAACATGTCTGTTCAATAATTTGTAAAAACATGAATTTTCAGCAATATATTCAATTAAATACAATCCTTAATAATATCAGGCTTAAACCTCATGTAGCTACTTAACCATTGTAATGCTGAATTTATTGAATTAAATTATTATTGCAGGCAGACTGGTCTGCCAGCAATATGGATTCCATTTTAGAATTATAAATTGTTAATATCTGGGTTCAGCAGTATAATGGTTAAATCTCTATATTTAAAAATCTATATCCATAGTATGAGGATTAACCCTTTCATTTCAATGCTGTACTAATTGTATTTACTTTTTATAACGGTCATACAAAGTACCTATTGAATATTTTTCAAATAATTTAACAGAAAATGTTTGCTGCCTCTGTCAACAACAACTTTCAATAAAATAATTTCCCAAATGTTCAGCAGCATAATTATGACATCATAAATTACAATACATATATGTATGCCGTAAGGTTCAAAGGGTTAATACACTGCTGCACTGGGCGTATGTTTCTGCAAACACAATGGGTCAATTAATGATGCTCTCTGTAGTAGGCCCAGCAGAATATTTAACAATTAAACAGTTCAATAATAACTGGTAATAAGTCCTTGTACATATGCCATTGGTCCTTGATGAGCTGCTTAGTGCCACTGACTTCAAACCAGTGTAGACTGTACACGGTTTTTTTGGATAAAATTATTATAATAAATATAAACAATATTCGACAATAGGTCTTACTAGAATTTTGTATAGTCAAATATTTCTTGGGCATGATACAATCGCCAACCAAACAAGAGGCCAAAGGGGCCTGTATCTCTCACAACATGTTGTTTTGACATATCATCTTTCCATGGACAAATTTTAATGGTGTTTCGGCCCAAATCATATCTGCCAAATTTCGGTCTGATCCATTCAGCAGTTCTGGAGGTCGTTGTCGCGAAAGCTAGGTCGTCCAAGATGGCACCCCCGAACCATTTGGCAAATCAAATTTCCTCAAACAACCTTAGTTCAGCTCTTACACTAGATCATATTTCATGAGGTTTGTATCGGTTCCCTCAAGCGGTTTTGGAGATTTTTAAAGACGTTTCTAAAACCCAGACAAAATCCAAGATAGTGGTGGGCCAAATTGGCCGATCATCTTCCTTTGAACAAACTTGTCTCCCTATTCCCTAAGGATGATTCCTGTCCAATATACTTGAAATCGGCCCGGTGGTTCTCGAGAAGACATTATAAATTTCCCATTGCTTTAGAATGGGAGTTTTTGGCGGGAAACAGATCCCCGTTGGCCGACAAACCGATTATTCGACAGTTTGGAAAATTACAAATTTGAAATCAGAATACCTAACAAGAGGCCCAAGGGCCTGTGGCACTCACCTGGACCATTGGCACTTAAGTCATTTGCATTTAAATAGACATGATGGATGATTTTCGGAAAATCCAAGATGGGCACCAAAAAATTGACGAATCGAGATTCTCGTTTAATATGTTGACGCCATCATTGGATTGTTCCACCCAAGTTTTGTTGAAATCAGACTATTGATTGAAGGAGTACTGTTTTTAAATGGTTACGGAAAATTTCAGAAAATCAGAGATGGCTCCCAAAACATTGACCTATCAAAATTCTGAATAGAATTTCTAAAGGCTACGACAATAGGATACTTCCAGCCAAATTTGTTTGAAATTGCCCAAGCGAGGAGTAGTGAGGAGTAGCATTTTCTGCAAATTGCCATTATTCGGAAAATTCAAGATGGCCACCATCAAAATCAAGCCGTCAAAATTCTGTATACATGTTCTGAAGCGTACCAGCCTAGGGTTCTTCCAGCTGAGTTCGGTTGAAATTGGCCAAGCGGTTAATGAGAAGTAGCCATTTAACCGATTTCCCAAAATGTTCAGAAAATCCAAGATGGGCGGCAGAAAAAAAGACAAATTAAAGCTCATTCTAACCAGTCTGGTTGAAATTGATCCACGTCTCTGAACCATTTCCAGTCAGTTGATCTCTTTCTGAAGATATGGATCCCAGACTGGACTGGTATATTCGACAATAGGTCTTACTAGAATTTTGTATAAGTTTTCCTTTACTGATGTTGCTCCAATGTTTAGGTTACGTCTTAGGAATCCAATGGTATGGTTGGCTTTGTTGCACTGTCATTTATGTGTTTACATCAGGGCAGATCAAATGTTATATGGCAACCCAGGTGTTTCATGCTATGCAGTGATTTTAGTGTGTGGCCATGTAGTGTATAGTTATTACCTATGTTTGTTTTTTGGCTGATGCTTAGCACATTGGCCATTTCTGGATGAAACACCATTTTCCATTTTTTCTCCCATAATGCCAGTTTGTCGAGGTCATTTTACAGTGAAATTGTGTGTGCTTGTGATGAGATTGTTAGGTATGCGATGGTGTCATCTGCGAATTGACGAGCAGTTGACTTGAGTCCTTACGGCATGTCATTAATATAGAAGAGAAATAGACTCGGCCCAAGGATTGATCCCTGGAGTACACCAGATTCTATGCTGATGTAGTTAGACATTTCACCATCCACAACAACTGCTTGGGATCTGTCTGATAGGAAGTTCGTAATCCATGTATTGACTTTTCCTCGAACACTGTAGTGATATAGTTTATGGGCAAGTAGGCTGTGACTGACCTTGTCAAATGCCTTGAAGAAGTCCATTAGCAGTACATCTGTTTGTTTTCCTACACTCATGTTCTTTGTGATGTCATCTTTGAACTCTATGAGTTGGGTGTCGAACAATCTTTTGCAGCGGAATCCATGCTGTAGCGGATATAATATATTGTGACGATGATCATGGTTCATTATATGGCTAGTGATGATGTGCTCTATTAACTTGCAGCAGATACAGGTGAGTGAGATGGGGCAGTAATTTTCTGCTTTATAGTCGTCACCTTTTTTGTAGACAGGGCTAGTATTGGTACTTCTCCAATCCTTTGGGACTACCCCACTTTCTCGTGATTTCCTGAATATGATGGTAAGTACTGGGGCGATGTCTGTGGCTAGTTCTTTTGAGAACTTTAGGCTTTATATTATCAGGCCCTGCAGCTTTATTTGGTTTCAGTTCCTTCAGGAATTTTTTCGACACCATTGATCGTGATATTTAGGCTTTAGGCTGCTGGATAAATTGCCAGGCATGTTGCACTGTTGTCTGAATTCAGTTCGACTTATGTTCTAGTGCTAGTTCTCCCCTGTAATTTTGTGGAATCAAACTGTAGACATCTAACATTAGCTTATTAGAAGGCGGTTTGGGGGTTGAACAATTTCTTTTTGGAACCCTCCCTAATATAAGCCTACCCCCTTTCTCAGAGTCTGCTAGTGAAATTTCTCCACACTATCCTAATAGAAGCCAAGGCCTCTAATAAGAGAAATATGGTAGCATTTTGACAATTTCTGGTACATTTTTTTATATAAGACCTAAGATTTTCACCCAAAAATTAACCAATCAAATTTCTGTATTACAAGTTCTGAAGCCTACACCCATAGGGGCCTTCCAGCCAAATTAGGTTGAAATCCGCCCATTGGTTTATGAGTAGCGCTTTGAAACAAAAGTTGACAGACAGACGGAAGGACATATGGACAGACGGATGGCCCCATGGCATAAATTCGCTTGGCCATTCAGGCCAGGTGAGCTAAAAATTGGCCAAAATCCAAGATGGCAGTTGGCCAAATTAGCCGATCAGCTTCTTCTGAACAAAACTGGATTTCTATGCCCTAAGGATGCTTCCTGCCAAATATACTTGAAATCGGGCGAGCGGTTCTCGAGAATAGATTTGAAATTTCCCACTGCTTTCGTATGGGAGATTTTGGCGGGAAAATGATCCACAATGGCCGCCAAACCGTTTATCCGACAGTTTTGAAAGTGGAAAACTTGAAATCAGCATATCCAAAAACATGAACAAAACCTATTTCGGCTTCAAAATCCATCCCAAAAAAAAAATTCTATATGGCCGCCAAACATGCTATGTTTCTTATGTATCAATTTTCATTGAACAAACTTTAATGGCCCTTAGTCCCTAATCATATATGATCCGTTCATCGATTCTGGAGAAGTCGTTTTCCCCCAAAAAACTAGGTCATCCAAAATGGCAGCCAAAGTATCAATCAAGTTCGCTTGAACAAACTTTGTTTAGCTTTTGCCTTTTTTGCTTAGCTGATGCTTTATGAGTTTTGAATTGATCACCCAAGCGGTTTCAGGAGATTTTTAAAGAAGTTTAAAAAAATCGGCCAAAATCCAAGATGACGCCGGCCAAATTGGCCGATCAGCTATGTTTGTACAAACTTGGATCTCCATGCCCTAAAGAGGTTTCCAGCCAAATACAATTGAAATCAGCCCAGTGGTTCTTGAGTTGTTTAAATAAAGTAGATGGAAGGACGACGGACGTCGCCATGGCATAAGCTCACTTGGCCATGTGAGCTAAAAATTGTGAGAAATCAGCATTACCCCATTTAACTTTTATGTCCCAGAATCTCAATTTTAAGCTAAATATACATGTAACCTGTTGAATATTCTAACGGAAACTGCTGCTGTCATATGTAGTAAAACTCCCAGTCAAATTACCTTCAAATAAATGAAAATATATCTAGTAAATGATTCTTTACATTTGGTCAGTTTGTGTTAAAAGGGTTAACAGTGTTCCTGCTCACCATCTCCTCATGTGATAGATGCTTATTCTACAGCACTTACCAGAGACACCTCAGGATGCCAGGATTCTGCATTCTCAATCACATCAAACCGCAATCCTAACAGAGTCTGAAATACAACAAACAGGGGCCTGTTGTTCGAAAGTGTATTAACTTTTAAGTCTCGACCTAAATTCCTAATTCCGCCTTAAAGTTCTCATCTATTCATAAAATATACATATCCTAGCTAAATTTAGGACTATTTGTTACCTTATGGACACTAACTAACTAGTAGTATAGCCGTCATTTTAAATAGCTATTTGCAGGCGCCATTATTTTAGCTTCTATTGTCTTCGCTGGTGCACAATTGTTCGTATAAAACCATTCTTGTAACGCTAATGCTAGTAATTCCTACACTAGCTTACGCGGTGAGCGCATAAGTGATTATAGTTCAAACCAGGTTGTATATTTCCTATGGTGCAAGTGACAAACAAATATATTTATAACAAGCTTACTGAAAACTGTTGCTGCCTATAGCAGCAATAACTTTCCATCAAATTGTTGTCAATATAATAAGCTGATAATACAATTGTTACTAGATAAAGATTTGATAACAATTAGGCTACCTCATCATGGTTAGCAAAGCTCGGGGAACGCAGAGGGAGACTACGGGCGACCAGGGTGTACAAAGACCGACCTCTAGGGCCGGTGGAACGATGACGTTGCAGTGGGGCCGGGCGGGCATCCCCGCTTGTACGAAATACCACTTTTTCATCCCAGCTATTGGGGAATCCGGTGTCGCCGCATCATGCCTATCTTAGTATCTTTTCAGTTTTAGAAGCTGGCACAGCGAGTAGAAGCTGGCTTTATACAAAAATGAGAGTTAGGGACTAGCCGCTGCTAGTTTACGGTGTATCCTATTTTATATGTGACGATACCTAACCTACCTGTATATATGTATATGAGAGGTAACCGTGTTAGGGATAACTCTAGGGATACATCCTAACTAGTTTAATATAAACTAATGCCCCAAACGGGCCAACAAATTGATTTTGCGAGAGGAAAATGCCTCGCGCGGGCCTCCGTCACAGGACAATGCCTACCACACCGAAGCGGAGGAAGAGAATCGGTTTGATACCGTTCTCCTATTCAGAAATATTGCAACGGTGCTGACTTATCCATGTGTTGTTTTTTGTCGGGATGTACGCTGGTTTACGTCGAGGTGGTGCACAGATTTCAACAGAGGTAGTCGAACCACCCTATGAAGTTTCATAGCGATCTGATAAACGATAACGGTGTTATCATCTGGAAAACAATTTTCAAGATGGCCACCGGTAGCTGGCAGCCATCTTGGATTTCAGATCATTGTCCATTTCGATAGCTTTCTTCCTCAGATGTAGTTCAGCCACCCTATGAAGTTTCAAAGCAATCCCATAAACGGTAATAGTTATCATCAGGAAACAAATTTTCAAGATGGCTACCTGTGGCTGGTGGCCATCTTGGATTTTGGATCACTGAGTTCGTAGATTTCTTCCCCAGACCTAGTCCAACCACTCTATGAAGTTTCAAACATGATGCGATAAACGGTAACAGAGTTATCATCTGGAAACCAATTTTCAGGATGGCCACTGGTGGCTGGCAGCCATCTTGGATTTTGGATCATTGTCAATTTCGATAGGTTTCGTCCCC
>JAVVLW010001074.1:0-11000 GCA_034401795.1 Chaetoderma sp. LZ-2023a
AGACCTAGTCCAACCATTCCATGAAGTTTCAAAGCGATCCGATAAACGGTAACGGCATTATCGTCCGCAAGCCAATTTTCAAGATGGCTGCCAGTGCCTGGTGGCCATCTTGGATTTCAGATCATTGTCAATTTTTATAGGTTTCTTCCCCTGACCGAGTCCAACTACCCTACACCCCACACCCTCCCCCATCCCCACCCCCGAATACATCAAGAGTGGACATACATGGGAGCTTTTGGCAGGAAAACAATCCAAGATGGCCACCAAACCGCTTATCCGACCGTTTCTAAAATTGCAAATTTGAGATCAGAATATCCAAAAACACATAAAACCAATTTCGGCCTCAAAATCCATCAAATAAAAAAATTGAATATGGCCACCAAACACGCTATATTTTGATTGGCCCACAGCCGACATGTTTTTTGACGGTTCAACTTCCCTTGAACAAAGTTTAATTGGCTGTAGTCCATAATCACATGTGACAAATTTCGACCCGATCACATCAGCGGTTTTGGAGAAATCGTTTTCGCTAAAACTAGGTCAACCAAGATGGCCGCTGAACCATTTGACCAATCAAGTTCCCTTGAACAAACTTGGTTCAGCTCTTGCCCTAGATCATATTTCATGAGGTTTGCATCAATCCCACAAATGGTTTTAGAGATTTTTAAAGACGTTTCCTAAAATTGGCCAAAATCCAAGATGGCTGCTGGCCAAATCAGCAGATCGGCCCCATTTGAACAAACTTGGATCCCTATGTCCTCAGGATGCTTCCTGTCAAATATAATTGAAATCGGCCCAGTTGTTCTTGAGAAGTCGTTTAAAGGTAAAGTTGATGGACGGACGGACGATGAACACACAATGGAAGGTCGCCATGGCATAAGCTCACTTGGCCTTTCAGGCCAGGTGAGCTAAAAACTAATCAATGAAAATTGAAATCCTGACACTGCAGCTCACCTTAAAGAAAGATAGATTTGTAAGTGCAGGTTTAATTCTGTTCACGTATTATGCCCGAACAAGAGAATTTTAGTAAATTTTAAGTTTTTCAAGGGAGATAACTTAGGAAAATACGGGTGAGTTTCTTCAAAATGGAATCATAGCACTGCTTCTTCAAGTAATATATTCAGTGACAAAGGAATTGAGAGCATAGGTTCAAAATTCTTCAAGATCTGGCACGAACAAAACAATTTTGATGAAGTTTAAGTAGGGGGGGGGGGGGGGAATAAAAAGGCACCTGTTAGTCATCAGCACAAATAAAAGTCTATGAGGTAGATGTGGTAGAAGCCGAAGTCTCACTAGAGGCGGTGCACCATCAGATGATTACCTATAGTTCTATTTGAGAGTCAGTATCATAGATGTAACATCTGTAGAGGTAGTAAGGTCCTGCACCGTAGAAACTTAGGAAGGTTGTTGATCGAAGAGGTGCAGGCAAAGGACACACTTGATACTATAAATGCATGTACTAAATATTAATAGTCAATGCCACAAGACAATCTTCACCACAAGCTCAGGTGAAGCGACGAAAGCAATGTCCACAGTGAAAATGGCTTACGTTAAAGTAGCCTAAGCACTCATGTTTATAGCACTAGATAACTATGCTACTAGTTTTTAACCACAATTCAGTGTGGCTCGGACAGGTCTGGCGAGATATTAGAATGAACAGTTCGTTGCACAGTAGTTTTAAGATGGTGTAGATCTAAATTAGTGCCTTCATTTTCATGAGGAGGCCTATAATAGCCTTGGCATACTTTTCAGTTTATTAGCCCACAAGGGGCCAGAAAAATTGGTGCCGCCGTGCTGATGGTTCAGCACCAGATCATGGTGTCAGGGTCTAACTGATTGCACAGGTGTAGTTTGCCAGAACAGCTGCTTAGTACAGTGCTTTGGAGAGCCCTTTAATGGTAATGACAACCGTATCGGACTACCTCCTCGTCCCTACTGCGGAATAGTGGTCGATACAGGCCCTTTTATACTCTATGGTGGCCAATCAGAAGCCACCACCGGCAATCCCTTACAACCAATCAGAGGACTACAACGTCAGGCAAATAGCACACGTACATGATGTCATACAACCTTCACCTTAAATGGATGAGGGAGCATGCGTAGTATGGGAAGTAGCACATTTATAACTTACTTTTTGACTAGATTCTAATTTAATGATATCTCAGCCATTCTTGGTCCGATTTTAATTTGGTTGACGGATTCGTGTTTCCCAGCAAATCCTGGTTAAGATTCATCTTTAGATGAAACAGATGGGCCTCTTATTACCAATTTGGGAAAAAGGGCGATTATATACATAAATGGTGCCTTACCCCACACTGTCTATGCAGCATAAGCAGGCTATCTCGTGACTACTGTTATATGGCTATGTACGCCGGTCCACAGGACCGCGAGGGGTGAGTTTGGAGTATCTCAGCTCGGGCCGTTTCGTACCCGGTGCTAAGCGATCCACGCTACACCCGCATTATGAGAATGGTTTTATACAAACAATTGCGAATCGGCGAAGACAATAGAGGCTAAAATAATGGTGCCTGCAAATAGCTATCTAAAATGGCGGCTATACTCCCAGTTAGTTAGTGTCCATAAAGTAACAAATAGTCCTAAATTTAGCTTAGATATGTATACTTTATGAATAGATGAGAACTTTAAACATGGTCTTAAATTTTAAGCCTGTTATTCAAGTGTATAAGGTTTTAAGTCTGGCCATAAATCCTTAATACGGACATAAATTTTAATACCCATCCAGGGGGTGTATTAAATATGTAATATGATCTTAAAGCCAGATATCTAGCAAATATATTTAGCACATTATTAGTCATACATGGAATAAATAGACAAATTTAACTTATGTTGAATGCATATATGTGCCAATATGCTCATACATTTTCAGTCGTTTGTTTCCTATAAGTGTTTTTAGTTAGAATGCAAAATCAATGGGCCTTATAAAGTCGAAAATACATGCTATGATTTAGGGCTGATTTGGTATAGCCGATCTGTCACAAACGACACATTAGTTCATTTAATACTTTGTCAGATATTGATTTGGATCGATCAGTGAAAAATATAGCATGTTAAACTTTTTCGACTTTAATGTATTCCCTCTCACATTCATTACATTTAACGTACATGGCAACATCCACCTCTATATATATGCGTGAGTGAGAGAGAGAGAGAGAGAGAGAGAGAGAGAGAGAGAGAGAGAGAGAGAGAGAGAGAGAGAGAGAGAGAGAGACATGGGGGAGGGAGGGGAGGTGTGTGTGTGTGTGTGTGTGTGTGTGTGTGTGTGTGTGTGTGTGTTTGCGTGTGCGCGTTTGTGTGTGTGTGTGTGTGTGCGCGCATGCGTGCGTGTGTGTGTTATGGCACGTGTGTGCATGTATGCAATCATAAATGTGTCTGAGCATTCTGTGAGTGGTCACTTTGTTATTGTAACTGCTTATTATGACTTTCAATCTATTAACTACTGGAAGCTTCCCCTACCCATCTACATAGCATCACGCTCATATATCATGCTTATGATCCGCATCATCGATTGTTGTTGTCATAATTAAATGACATCAATTGTGATTTCATTACATAAAATGAACAAGCTATACTATCATTCGGAGTGTAAACACAGAGTGCAAAACATGATGATAGTGACCTTAAATGGCTTCCACACATCAACGTTGTAATTATGCATTGCAGTAAGTGTGTTCATGATGCAAAAATTACCATTTCTATTACAGAAAGCTTTACATGGATTTAAAAGATAATACCAGTATTACGAAAATCTAGACATAAAATGCATTTGAACAACAGTATTAGCTGGGTGTATTAACTATAAACGACTTAACAAATTTAAGCCAATATTGTTGTCTGGGCATAAAGTAATATACTTTCGAACAACCGGCCCCAGATTACTAGAGCCAAGCAACAGATGCGAGGTTGGAGATAGTATTATGAATCTACAACTATAAAATATAGACAAGAGGCCTAGGGGCCTGTGTCGCTCACCTGGAGCACTGTGCATTTTTGTCAAAATTGTTGGTGAGTGGTTTAGTAGTCTTTTAAATGAGTTTGTGGACATTTTTGCACATCCAATATGGCCGCCAAACACGCTACATTTTGATTGGTCCACTTCTGCCATGTTTCTGACTAAGCTCCTTCCCCTGAACAAACTTTAATGGCACTCAGTGCCTAATCATATCTCCCAAATTTTGGCCCAATCCGCTCAGTGGTTCTGAAGTTGTTTTGGCAAAAAATAGGTTATCCAAGATGGCCGCCAAACCATTTGGCCAATCAAGTTCCCTTGAACAAACTTGGGTCTACCATTGCCACAGATGATGTGTTATGAGTTTTGAATCAATTCCTCCAGCGGTTTCGGAGAAGAAATTTTTTTTAAGTGTTTCTAAAAATCAGCCATTTTGGCCGGCGGCCATCTTGGATTTTGACTGATCCGCTTCGTATGAGCAAACTTAGATCTGTATGCCCTATGAATGCTTGCTCCAAAATATAATTGAAATTGGCCAAGTGGTTCTTGAGAAGAACTCGTTTAAAGAATTCCCCATTGCTTTACTATGGGCCCATTGCTTTACTATGGGAGCCTATGACGGGAAAACAAACCAAGATGGCAGCCAAACCGTTTATCCGACAGTCTCGAAAATGGCATATTTGAACTCGCCACACTGATAAGCATACATAAACCAAGATTCGCCATCAAAATACATCAAATACAAAAAAGCCAATATGACCAACAAACGCTAAATTTTGATTGGTTGATGGTGGCCATGTTTTTTAACAAACAAACTTCCCTTGAACAAACTTGAATGGACCTTGGTCCCTAAGCATATTTATAAAATTTCAGGTCTATCCCTTCAGCGGTTTGGGAGGTCGTTTTCGTGAAAACTAGGTCATCCAAGATGGCCACCAGGCAAATCGCCCAATCAGGTTGTCTTGAACAAACTTGGGTCTATCCTTGCAATAGATGATGTGTTATGAGTTTTGAATCAATTCCTCCAGCGGTTTCGGAGAAGATTTTTTAGTGTTTCTAAAAATGGGCCATTTTGGCTGGCGGCCATCTTGGATTTTGGCCGATCGGCTTCGTTTGAACAAACTCGAATCTCTATGCCCTAGGGATGCTTCCTGCGAAATATAATTAAAATCGTTCCAGCAGTTCTTGAGGTCGTTTAAAGAAAAAGTTGACGGACGACAGACGATATACAGATGCCGGACGGTCGCCATCGCATAAGCTCACTTGGCCATTCTGGCCAGGTGAGCTAATAATGATTCTGTGTGTGTGCGTGCGTGCGTGCGTGTGTGTACATGTGTGCATGCGTGTATTCAGACAAATTAGTCAGTTAATGCTGTCAAACAATAGTACTGGTAGCTAGCATACATGACAACATATCAAGGGCAAACATAATTAACCGTTTAGCCCTTGAAATTCCAGTGTCTCAATTTCAAGACAGTTATAAAGGAAAGCTGTTGAAAATGTTGAAACTAATTTGACTGGAACCTGTTGGCAGCAACAGCTCCCAGTTAAATTAACTTTTAAAATATTCAACAATATTTCCTACATTATGAAGAATTTATAATTTCTGGGCCTGGTTTCACGAAACTTCTTAAGTCTAGTAATTTGCTTAGCCCGTTGTTATTTTCTTAAATCACTACAAATGCGTTTCTCGAAAAATCTTAAGCTCAAAACTACACAATATTTAAGACAAAAACGTAATTTTCTTAAGAATGGTATAGAGCAGTCTTAAGTTCAAAACTAGTCAGATAAATATGGCTGCCATGAGAAACAACATTCGATAGAAGTCATGACTCGCCCTGACAGAATATTAAGGGATCAGCACAATCCGCTTGACATATATTATGCACATAAAATACCGTCCCAGTATCGTTCATGCCATTAACTATATCACTTCAGATGATTTAGAAATACCACAAAGCGATCTAATAAGGCTTTTTTAACGGCGTAATCAATGCTATTTTAGCATTAATGAACATCCAATTATGGCGTTATAATAGTGAAACATCACAGGTACAGTCAATTATAGTCCGAGCAAGTTTTTGCTGCATTTCCCAGATGTTAAAGAGGAGCACTAACTATGCTATACATCCATTCACTCATGTCTTTCACTGGTACAGTGGCATGAGAAATAAACAAATAATACTATAGACGCTAATAATAATTTAGATGCGTAGCCGATGCCACTGTTACTGTTGTAGTCCCCTGGTTATCAGGGTAATGCTAACCGTGTTAGTCACACCTCCGAATTAGTAATCATTTTGTGTTGCCGGCTGTATCCCGCAATCCCGGAGTTCGCGTTTCGCGGCTGCCGGGCCAGCTGATTCCCGCCGTTTCTACGGACGCCCGGCAGTCGTACCTTGGAATCTGGACTGAGCTTATCTACCGCCGGTCTCTGTTGGGTGAGTAACCTTTTATATGTAGGTTTCGACTGGTCATGAAAGCTTCTAAAGAATTTTCTAATGCTGATCAGTTGGATCGAAATCCGAATGTCAGTGCAGTGTTTTGCGCCTGCTTTTATACTCTCGAGCCGGTTACAGTTGCTCCTTGGTGTAACCGGGACGAGTAAAAATCTGGTTACATGTAACCGGAATTTCATTCTTGTAACCGGAAATGTTGATTTTGTAACCAGATTTTACATCTTGTAACCAGAATTTAAAATTGTCAGTTTGTTGGTAACCGGAAATTTTTTACTTCTGGGATTGTGTAACCGTTGAAGTCATTTGTTGTGTAACAGGAAAATTTTAATAGTTGTCTTCTAGGTTAGGTGTAACCGTAAAAAACTTGTGATGTAACCGGAAAAATAGTTTTATATAACCATTTTACCCAGTAGCCAAGATTGACTCTTTGACTGAGTATTTATGTGGTTCTTTAATATCCCAATGTGGCGGGAATTTACGTACGAGTGAAAGAACATTTAAGGGATATTAAAAAACACAAAACCATACTGGAGAAAATGTGTCCTATAAAATTATACATGTTCTCCCTCACGATCCTGAGGACATTGATAAAACTCATATCAGGAAAGAACAAGAGCAGTACTGGATACACCAACTGCACACGTTGGACCCCATAGGGATTAATCATGCAGATTTGTGATTCCAAAATCTGAGTTAACCTTTTATATGTAGCTAAGTTACTACAAATGGTGTCAGGAGTACTTTGGGCTCTAAATTAAAAATTATTGTTAATTATTTCTAAATTCTACTCACGATTTTGCTGTTAAAAAAAGATAGAATTCTCGGAAATATAAGGGCTACTCTAGTCCTGCCTGAACGTCAATTTGACAGACTGGCCGCCACTTTGATTATTTTATAGTTATTTCTTTTATTATTTAATAATCACTGATGATAGGTGAGTTATAGTAAAATATATATTATTTATTTATACTATAGCATGCAAATGTCAGGTATATAGATTATAGATTATAGATTACATACATACGTCATAGATTCAAGATTCAATGTTATTTATTTGAACTGTAATAAATCGGTATATTTTTGTGCTAAGTTTCTATCATCTATGTCAGTATTCCGTGGAATGACAACGCTATAGTTTCTGGATTGTTATTGTTAGTTGTCTTCAGTGTCATATGTAGGAAACCGCGATTCTGAGCTGTAATTTAAGTCAGTTTTTTTATATACACCTGTGCAAAAGTTAAGCACCAGCAAAAACAATAGAACGTAGAAACATGATGGTACAACTAGGCTGCCATACTTTTTGTCCCCGCGTTAGCTGACATAATTCCAAGTACGAAATGCACATGCATGCATGACTTCACGCCGCTTGATGTCCGTGCGTGGCGGGAAACAGCACACGTGTTCAGTTATGTAAAAGTCCAGTTTGAGGTGTAGAACATTACATACAAATTTAGGCGACAAGATTAGGAATTTTGTGTTCATGACCGTGGTTTATTTGTACAGAGAGAATTAGCTCTTGATTGTGAACCGCTATGGCAAGACGAAGGTTAAGTGATCGTGTGAAATGGCAAATCATAGGCATGCATACCACTGGTATGTCATGCAGAGAGATTGGCAGACAGCTGAACATTAACCATACTGTAATCAGTCGTTTGATTGCAAAACATGGGCAAACTAACGAGGTGAAGGACAGGCCTAGATCTGGAAGACCGAAGAAGACTACTGCCCGTGATGATCGAGCCCTAGTACGCCTTGTTAGGAGATCTCCATTCACCAACAGCAGAGTGCTCAGCCAGCAATGGGAAACGCGCAATAGCGTGTCAATGTCTACCGTCAAAAGGAGACTGTATGCTGCTGGCATGAAAGCTAGGAGACCTGTCAGACGTCCTCTCTTCACTGCACACCACAAAGAGGAGCGTCTGAGGTGGTGCAACGAAAGAAGACACTGGAACATGAGATCCTGGAGACGGGTACACTGGTCCGATGAAAGTCGGTTCCTGCTTCATGCCACAGATGGTCGAACTCGTGTATGGAGGTCCAGACGCACGGCGTACGACCAACGTAACATCATGGAAGAAGTTCCATTTGGTGGAGGTTCCGTTATGATATGGGGGTGCATCTCATTTGATTGTAAGCTGGATCTGTTGACTGTACCTGGAACACTAAATGGACAAAGATATCAAGATTCCATACTGGATAGAGTTGTGGTCCCTCATTTTGTAAATCATGCACCTGGAACCCACCCTATATTCATGGATGACAACGCCTGACCACATCGTGCTAGAGCTGTGCATGAATACCTCCGCCAGAATGCCATCGAAACCCTACCATGGCCAGCAACGAGCCCTGACATAAACCCTATTGAGCATATCTGGGACATTCTGGGAAACATGGTGAGGAGGAGGGATCCTCCTGTGCAGAACCTACAGGAATTAACAGACGCACTCCATCTTGAATGGCAACGAATACCACAATGGCGTATCAGTCGGTTGGTGACCAGCATGAGACGTCGTGTCCAGGCCGTCATCCAGGCACAAGGTGGATATACCCGGTATTAATAATGACAGTCTCAAACTCGTGCACAGATGTTAAACTTCGTTTTCAGACACCATTAATGACAATCTAGCCACGTGTGTCAACTGTAGGGCAATAGTTGTCAGTTGTGTCAACGTAACCATATTCAGGCCTCGTTTTCAAGTTCAAACAAAAACATACAGTGTTTCCCCACCATCATAATCAGCATTCCTCTAGTTGCATTATTACCTCTTGCACTAAGATGGATGGGTACATAAATGTTTATGCTATTGCTTTCTTCATAGCACATGAATATACCCTCGCATGTGCGTAAAAATAGGGTGGTGCTTAACTTTTGCACAGGTGTATATTTCTTTATACTTTAATTACAGTTCAATTTCAGTGTTTATTTCAGAATTATCTGAAATAAAGAAGTGATATAAATCACTGTTGTTGTTATTATTTGTTATTATTAATTCAAAAAGTTCATTATCACATTGCTAGCTACTCCATTAAAACACTACTCAGCTTATGCTTTCTTTTCAAGTTAAATCTGAGGAGTTTTGGTTCGCACCCAGTTTTCTGTGGATCAATCCTTTACCCACAAGGCAATTTTGAAAAGGGTTGATCAAACTGGGTTTGTTGAGTATTGGTATAAAAGCATTGATACTACACAAGACCTGGTTAATATTTTGCAGTCGAGAATAGCCAACGCCGTTCAGAAATTTCACCGTATCGTTTTCTATATCTGGGCCGGAAACTGCGACCTTACCGAGAAACGAGGCGACGTTTTTGTCTATTTAAGGACGGCCATTGATGAACTCGCGGTAGACCGCATTTGCCAACACTATCACTGTGCGATAGACATAGTAAGGCATTACGGCCAAACGGTGAAATTTATGCAGATCCCGGCGTATTCTCTGGTCCTGTATAATGAGCAACTGCACCATTTGAATCCCTGTTCCTTCAAAGTTCAAGAGCTGCAACTGCATGACCAACTCTCTCTTCTCAATGATAGAATTGAGAAACTCAATGCAGATATTGGTGTACACACCATCAAATGCAGTGTAGAGTTAGTACTCCAGAAAAAATCTAGTGCACGTAAACGCGTCCGTTATCATTATACTTCAGAGTTTCTGAAGGACGGCTTGCATGCAGGTAGGCTACTGAATCTGGTCTGGCTTCAGAAGATTCATTTAGACGTTCTCCGGAGTTCCACCACCATCACTACTCAGTGAGTTATATTTTTCAGTAAGCATACTCTCACAACTTATTTCAATAAGTGATATTACTTTTTTAGCGAATATTAATTTCGTTTCCCTGGTATAAATCAACAGGTGACCAATAATGCCGAAACCTGTGTGTATTAACACTGCAACCATAGAGGAACTTAGTGCACTCCATAATATTGGTAAAATTTGAGCTGCTGGCATAGTAAGTTTCCGGGAGTCCAGAGGAGGTTCCATATCTCTGGCCGACATTAAGGCAGATTCTGATCTGCCTGCCACAGCTACAGTCCTTGAACGATTGCTCCATTCTGGGGACGTCGTATTTGACATCAATGATGAAGATGCTGTTGGTGGGGTCGACTCGCACCCAAGGGAAGAATCCCTGGAAGAGGAAGTAGCTAGACTGAACATGGAACTGCTAGCTCAAGGTATCAAATACAAATATCAGACCCTAGTTGATAACCTGCCTCCTAGGGGGGATATATACCCCTAGAGAGCCTAAGAGAGAGTCGAGATCAGTTTCTCACCATGACACTAGGATGTCATCACCAGTTAGTAGTCTACTTGGATGGCTCTTCATACAATGACTCTAGAATGTCGTCACCAGGTCGTAGAAGCTACTCTGATGGTCCTCCTCCACCTAAAATGTCAACTTTTGATGGAAAATGTGAGTGGAAACCATTTTTCATACAGTGTGAGCATACTACTTCAAGGTACCGTTGGTCTGATACATATAAATTAGACATGCTCATCTCAACTTTAAGGGACAAGGCCTTAAAGTTTTACTGCATCTGTTCTGTGCAAGTCCAGAATGATTACTTCAATTTATGC
>JAVVLW010001075.1:0-36000 GCA_034401795.1 Chaetoderma sp. LZ-2023a
GACAAATTAAGATTGTGATTCGGGAAGAAAGATCTGTCCCACATCATCAGGAAAAAAATGCAAGACATTCGACATGAGGGTAACTCTTTAGAAGAATTTGCAGATATCATTCAAGAGCTCACTTTACATGGCTACCCTGATGCCTCAGAGAGTTTGGGCGAGACAATTGCCATTTATGCATTCCTACGGGGTGTTGAGCATAAACGAGCCGCTCTGATAGCTATGGATAAAGATCAGAGCACCCTGGAGGAGGCTGTGCAAATGGTCCATGCAGCTATCCATAATCAAATATTGATCATGGGTTCCAGAAGACCCGCGGTTCGAAAGGTCCGTTTTCCGGACGATGCTTCTGGTTTGATGGAGGCAGATAATCCTGAGCAGTTGAGAGGCATAACGGCTCCAAGCAGGATAGATAAATTAGAGAAAGATGTCGAAGGACTTAGGAAGGATATGGCGGAGATGAAGGTAGATGATCTTATATCTGGTCAATTCAGTCCAGGTCGTTCTCATCCAAGAGGGAAGGTCGTTCCATCGCGTTCCCCTTCTCCTCCCCTCAGATCGGGAAAGTGCTTTAATTGCAATTTAGTGGGCCATTTTTCCCAATGAGTGTCCGGAGTTGAGGCGTACACGGTCGCCATCACCTTCTGCTTCACCGAGATCTTCGCCTGTGCTATCATATGATGTTCTCATGTATGAGTTTAATTGTGACCCTATGACGCTAGTAATTCCCATTAAAGTAAATGGTGTTTCCGTTGATGCAGTAGTGGACATTGCGGCACAAGTGACAGTAATTGGCAATTTCTTTGCAAATAAATTACCTTACCCTTTAAAGAAATTGGAGTCTATTTCATTGAAAGGTGCAGGTAGAGACAATATTATCCCTGCGGAAAGTGTTGAGCCAGTCACAATTGCATTAGGCTCTATGATGTTCCACTGGCCAGTCCTTCTTGCCAATATTAATGATCCGATTTCTTGAAGGCACACAAGGCCACCATTGATCTGACTAGACTGTGTCTGACAATTACTGGTTAACCCGTTCAAGCATCAATGTTGAGAGCTCATGGGAAGGAAGCCCAAGTAGCTTGGGTAACATTGAAGCAGAAAGTGATTGTTGGTCCTTTTGAGGCCGTGAAGACCACAGGCGTTCTGGATCGGGAGGCACAGAATGATGTTGTGCTCCAGCCCTCATCTAAACTGGAGGGTCTGGTAATGCCTCATACAGTGGCCACTGCCAAAGATTCGCAGATTCCTATTTTGTTAAGGAACCTGTCGGCCCAATATATTACTCTGGAACAAGACCACAACCTTGGTATTGTCACAGAAATTGAGGAGGTTTTAGACCCTGGAACAGAATTTCAACTTGCTGGTAACCCCATAAACCAGGATGGTTTACAGACTTCTACAGCCACAGAGGTGGACATCCCTGTGTTCTTACAGGATCTGTATGAGATGTCGACATCGGGTTTATCGGAGACGCAGTCTTTGCAAGTTAAATCCATGTTAATCGAGTATCAGGATGCATTTGCAAAAGATGATCTTGATTTAGGTTTGTTCAAGGGGATAAGACATAAGGTTGACACAGGTAATGCACGACCTGTTCGTTCTAAACTTAGACGAACTCCTCTTGGTTTTGAGAATGAGGAAAAGAAACACCTTGCGGAAATGTTAGAGAAAGGTATCATAGTTCCGTCAAAATCTGAGTGGTCGTCAGCCCCGGTATTAGTTCGGAAGAAAGATGGTACCGTGCGGTACTGCGTCGATTTTCGAGCTCTGAACAGTCTAACTCGCAAAGACCTTTACCCCTTACCAAACATTGAGACATGTCTGGATGCACTTGGTGGTGCTAAATTCATCAGCACACTTGATATGGCATCCGGGTATTGGCAAGTCGAGGTTGACCCAGAGGACCACCACAAGCTCGCATTTATCACAAGATATGGGCTCGTTGAATTTGTCCGGATGCCATTTGGTACGTGCAACAGCCCGGCTACCTTTCAGAGGGTTGTTCAGCTGGTGTTGCAAGGTCTTAACTGGTGTGAGTGTCTTGCATATTTAGATGACGTGGTAGTGACAGGGACTGACTTTGACAGTCATATGACCAACTTGAAAGCTGTCCTTTCCCGATTCCTGTCGCACAACCGTAAATTAAAACCTAAGAAGTGTAATTTGTTCCGTACAGAACTCTTGTTTCTTAGGAAAGCATCGCTAATTGGCCTGTTCCTAAGACCAGAAAAGAGCTAGAATCTTTCCTAGGGTTCATGAATTACCACCGAGAGCACATACATGGTTTTGCTGGTATTTCTGCTCCTCTCTCTTCACTTACCAGTTCCAAAGTAGAGTATGACTAGACTCTAGAGCATCAGGTAGCTTTCAAACCGCTTCAGGGTGCTATGGCCAACCCTGCAGTGTTAGGTTATCCGACACCGGATGGTACCTTCATACTGGATACTGATGCTTCAGAGGCTGCTATTGGTTATCCCAAATTCAGAATGGGAAAGAGGTGCTTATTGGTCTTCTAAGACGAATGTTGACACCGGCTCAGCGTAAATATTGTGTTGCAGTGTATATGGTGTTACCTGCAAGAGCATGACAGACAAAAAGATTGGGACAAGTGTATTCCTTTCATCGCTGGAGCTATACGATCTACTGTAAGCCGACAGACGGGTTATACTCCCAAAATGATGATGCTTGGTCAAGAAGTGCTACAGCCCATTGACATAATGTGCAAATGCCCTGTGTCTGCGACTACAGATGATGCCCCGTCAGTGACTTTGTCCAACAGTTACAGCAAACGTTGCACGAAACTCATGAGATAGCACGGGATAACCTTAAAATGGCTCAGAAGCGCCAGAAAAAAAGAGTATGATCTACGTTTGCATGAGCGCGCCTATCATGTTGGTGATGTAGTTTATCTTGCTAATTCTGCAACTAAGATAGGTCAGTCCAGTAAACTACAACCTCCTTGGACTGGTCCATTTATTATTTATAAAACTTTGTCAGAAGCACTGTTTGGTATCAAAAACCAATGCCGGGAACTAGTTGTTCACCATGATAGATTAAAGCTGTGCAGAGATCGTGATTTACCTCTCTGGATATTGCAAATGAGACATGCTATAAGCTCTGAAGATCATGGCGATGATGATGACTTATTATCCCCTGAGAATGGCCGTAGGTTATCTGATGGTAACCATGTATCCATTTTTGGAGAGGATTTGGATGAAACCATTCCATATGGTATTGATCCATCCTCATCAACTCTGCATGATGATCTAGATGCTGTTTTGACAGATGACCTGGATATCGACTCCGTCCCACAAACACAGCATCACTCTCCTAGGCGCCTGAGGTGTCAGGTCCGAGGGGAAATACATCACCCATCTCCTAGAGATGACCAACTTCAAACTCACACCATTCAGAGTCGAATAGGAAGGCAGTGCCGTCTTCCCAACAGGTTCCTAGATTATGAACTATATTAGAATGCTCTTTAAGCATTCGTGAATTAGACTGTAAGTCTTCATGGACCCTACTTGTCCACCTGCATATATGTTCCTCTGGTTTTGTCTTATTTTGGATTCATTTGGTCATGCTACTGTTGCGGACTGCAGTTAGCTTTTCGGTCGTAGTACAGTACTACAATAGTAATGTGATAATGTACAATGGTAACAGTAATTCAACATTAAAGAATGACTGTAACCAAGATATTATGAAATTATAATTTCAAATTTTAACATTCTGCATGACACTGAAGACATTCAACTTGTCCGGAAAACATTTTTAATCATGGTTTATTTTCCGTTTCCATCTTAGCTTTAGTTTCAGCAACAGCAAAATCGCGATGTTCTATTCTTTGTAAGTTTTTGGGAAACTAAATTAGTTGGACACATAAGCACATAGTGGCTTTTTCCAGCAATAATACTCCTTGAGATACCAAAAACCAACAGGGGTCCATCGCTGTATGACTCACAGAACGCGTTATTATAATTACGTGTTTTTCAAATGATGCGTGAATAATTGCGCGTAGTAATGCGTGGCTATATTTACGCATTTCTTGATCACGCATTACAAATATGCGTTGTCAAATAATGTGTAAATTGCTACGCATTAATCATACGCATTGTATTGTTAACTGTATTTATTGTCCGTCATGACGTGTAGTCATAATAATGTTCTCTGTTTATGTGTATATGGATTAAATCCATGTACACGTCTTTTATAAGTATATGCATCATATGTTATGATCCAAACTCATCTATGTAGAGTGAAATTCAGTTTAGGTTAGCTACACTATGTCAGTTCTACATTTGACAGCTCAGATATTTTATAGGGTAGCTCAAATACATAAATAGTTTTATTAGGCCAGCTCAGATATTTTATAGGATAGCCCAGATATAATAATTCTACATAGGTCAGTTCAGATATTTTATATTAGGCCAACATATTATATACTGCCATACCTAGGTATTTCATTTATAAAACGTGTAACAATTACATGTTAAAATGATGCAATGATGCATTATTACTCTATAATGCATAACTCATGCATATTTATAATGTACAGTACTCCATAATGCAGAAGTCCTGCATATGACAGTATATTTATAATATGCATTTAGCAGACTGCATAAATCGGGCAGATGTATTTCTTGCGCTTACCATTTCATAATGCGCGAAGTAGTTGACGCGTTAGTCATAGCGCAGATTCATATGTTTCTTTCTTCTGCTGTATTATCCGTTCCATTTTATCTTCATTCAGATATCTTTATAGTGGTTTTCCGGATTTCCAAAATTTGTAAATTCTGATCGTTCCGTTATATAAGAGATATATGTCTTATAGCATATATGTTAAGCTTAGAGATGATGACTAAATTAAAACTTTATGCGCATTCAAAAGTTTTCCTTGAATCTCACATTATATTTTAATCTCAGATAACACTTCATTAAATTCATGTTAGATTATTGTTTTACTTCAATTTATCAATTTGGCAATTCTGATGATTTTAGTTAGGAATGCTATGCTATTTTAAAATCTGTAATGATGGCCCTCGCCCGGCAGCTGTTGATCTATCCATCTGTTTTATTATTAGCAGCTCATTCTTTCTGGATGGATCAACACCTACTATGGGCATATTTGTTTTAATTGTGGTAAATTCTAATTCTACCTTTAGCAGTTGAGCGTCAATGGTCATACAATTGTATTTATAATTTTAAAAACAATTCTTCAATTACAAGTTACTTCACTTCCATGAAAAATGTAACTAAGTTAGTCAGTTACAAGTTACAGTTACACCAGCTCTGGTCATTTTACACATGAATTTTATATTGGAAGTTTTGTTTTAACTATAGATTTTTTAAAGCAAAAGTTTTAATTAGACAATGGACACACACATTATAAATTTTCAATTAATTTGTCCATGTCTAAACTGGCAGTTCATGGGTTTTTTTAATGGGGGAGAGTGTGGTGCCGGTGGTATCCTGCAATCCCTGAGTTCGCGTTTCGCGGCTGCCGGGCTAGCTGATTCCCGCCGTTTCTACGGATGCCCGGCAGTCATACCTTGGAATCCAACTGAGCTTATCTGCCGCCTGTTCCACGGGCCGATTCGAGACCTCTGTTGGGTGAGTAACCTTTTATATGTAGCTAAGTTACTACAATTTCATGAATTAATCAATTAAATTTGAACATTTTGATTCGTATAAAAACAAATAAATTCTAAAAAAACATCAAACTATATATAGTATAGTTCCCGTCGGATTATTTGTCTTGCTTATCCACTACTTTCCCACATCTGTTAGACTTAATTACCCAATCACAAATCCCCATCACTTTCATCAGCTTTGACCTTTCTGGCCCCGCATCTACCCCCATGCACAGGGTTATAACAATTTGGTTGGGAGGAGAAAGGGTGATGCTTATGATATGTAACCATTTGACCCAGTTCCTAACACACACACACCCACCCTCCACACCACCACCACTCAACCATTATGGGATGCAACATGCAATAAATACATGTATCATCTCACAATCTGCAATCATATGCGACCGAGATAATTCCGTATTATTCCCCGCAATCACTAGACACACGTGTACCAATCGAATCAGCCGTAATACATGTAGATTTAGGGAATAAAACTACTTTTCTTACCCGGTAGTCCGTCCGTAGAATGTTCATAGGCCAGAGTCAGAAAAACTACATACACACGTACTTTTCAAAAAAGAACCGCAGAGCAGAACCAAGTAAAAATGTCGCCTCGCAATCATTAATGATATGGGTAACGCATAACAAATTTTGTTGACTTCCTGCAAATCGTTTTCAAGGAGATAATCAGTTGGGCAGATTGACATATGGACAGACGGATGGGTGGAGGAGATTTTAATATCCCGGGACGGATTTTCTTCAAACCATTTCTTTTCCAAAACCTGTTGGGATAATAATGCAGACACATAGTAGGCCTATATGGACATATACCTACATTGTTGATGTCCGTCTGTTTTAGCTCAATGGGGTGAAAAACCAAATGAGCTTATGCCATGCCGGCCATCCATCGTCCGACCGTCTGTCATCCTTCCATCTGTCAAATCGCTTCTCCTTAACTGTATGACTGATTTCAACCAAATTTTGCTGGAATGATCCTATGCTGGTACCCTCCAGACGTTTTCAGAATTTTAATTGGTCAGTTTTTGAGGTTTCTTAGATTTTATGAAAAATTTACTGGAAATGGTCAATATGCTACTTCTCCATAGCTGCATGACATATTTCAACCAAATTCGGTTAGACTGATTTAATAGTGGGACCGGGTTCTAGATAATTTATTCAGAATTTTTGATTGATGAATTTTTGGTCGAAAATCATAGATTTTCTGAATAATTTACCGGAAATGGTCAATATGCTACTCACTCCTCCATAGCTGCTTGACATATTTCAACCAAATTTGGTTGGAATGACCCTATGGTGGTAAGTTCCAGAACTCCCATTCAGAATTTTGATTGGTCCATTTTTCAGGTGGCCATCTTGTTTAATGTGAAGAATCAATGACCCAGGTGTGCATCATAGACCCTTGGGCCTCTTGCTTTTATTTGTTGCCAGCAATAAGATATTAATAATGTATATTCATAACCTTCTGAAGATAATATTTTCCTTCGAAAATGCTCTCTGAGAGCATATTTTTTAGGATCGGAGGGGAGGGGGGGAGGAAAAGAGTCTCCAACTGATCACACTGCGCCGTCCAACCCACCACCCCACCCCTCCCAACCACGTGACTGGTAACACGCCACATCCCTGATTCAACACCCTCACCCCAAAAATCGTTTCTATAAAGCTGTTGCTCTCGAAATATATTGCTGACCACAAGATAAACTAGATTGTTCGGTTGATGATGTGTCATCGCAAACCCTCAGGTACACCGCTTTGAAATTTTGAACCCCACACCCCCCTCCCCATCCCACTCCACACTCACACACACAGCACCCCGTCATCCTCACCCCCATGGAGCGGAGCCAAATGTAAATGTCCACTTGCACGACACACTTACATGGTTGAATTCCGTCCAACAGTTTTGGAAGACATGCGTTACAATCAATTTTTTAGCGCAGACACACACCCGCCAGACCGCATGCGCGCACGCACGCACGCACGCACGCACACACACGTACGCACACACACACACACACACACACACACACACATACGTGTTGCACGGCACAATCCCCACTTTTCATTGAAAAACGTGGTAATAAGAAATAATGATATATTTTCATTAGACGAGGTGAAAATTGGTGCTTACATTAGAATACTAGTCTAACAAAATGTGCGTTAGCTATCCTACAATTTAGTGAATTAATTTGCTAATCTTGTCTTTTTTTAAAGGCAAGAATTTGTAGATACAGTGGATACGCCAGTTCCGGATCATCTGCAGTTTCGGATCACTATATCTTAGTCCTCAATAAAATTCTTTGGAATTAGGCTTACTAGATTTAATATTTTGTCATGTTTTTCAATAACTTCAGTTTATTGAGGACGAAGAAGCATAAAAATGTGTATCTCGATTGTGTCAGATTTCCAGCATTTAATTCATAATAAATCATCTGTTGCGATTAACCACCCTTATGGTAGAAACGAAAACAAGCTCATCTCTCATAGCGGTATGCCGAAAATGCTTCTATAGACAGCACATGTTTGTATGTCAATGATATTTCTCATATTCTTGTTTTTTGCCTTCTGAAAACATGACAATGGAATAAGACTTTTCGAACATATTATTTTATAGTCCTCAAACTGACAGTTTAAATGACTTTATCGGGAAATACCCAGTGATCGGAATTGACGTGTTCAGTTGACTCACGCTATTGTGAAATTCTTTGAAGGGTAAAACTCAAACTAAATCATTTTTTACATTTGCATAAAGCACAAATGTGCGTCATCAAAATCTAATCTGTTTGATTAAAAATATTCTATAAATATATAATTGACAGGGACTATTTTTAGGTAGTGATCCAAAACTGCGTGAAAAATTTTTATATTTATAATAAACAGATTGCTGAAACACTGAGAAGAATTATACTGTTTATTTGCGATTATGTGTTGTATCAGTATTGATTGGTGCAACGTCGTAATGTTTGGAATGGCTCAATGATAACAAACAGCACATATGTCATCCGATAGCTGTGAGCCGTGTGAGACTATGATGTCATATTTTTGACATCACAATGGCCTCTGGGATTTTATAACAATCTCACAAAATGCGAAAAATACGCTGTAATGAAAACTAGGTAATGATGGGTCATGACCAATATAAATCATATAGAAAAAGCTGACTGAAAGCATGTGGTAAAACTCAGATTTGCGTCATAGTATAGGCTTGCTTGTACCCGACTCCTCGTCCTTTCTCTTGCGATTCCTTGCTTAATAGTTTGCTGAGCTAAGCAAATCAAGTTTTGAGCTTAGCGCGTTTCGAAGTGCCTTAAGATTTTTTGCTCAGCTCAGCAAATTTGTTTTGCTTAAGTTTGTGAAACCGGGCCCAGGTCTGTAACGGTTAAAAGCAAAATAGCCCATACTAGATGAAAACCTCACCTGATAAATTTGCAAAAGACCTTTTGTAACAACTTCCATTGGAAAGTATTCCTTTAGCTTCTCATGATCAACAGCATACTTCTTTTCCTCCACCATGTTCATGTAATAGCGGAAGTCCCAATAGCTTAGCTTGTCATCAAACTCAAAGCCATATTTCTCACACTGAAATAAAACATATTCCTAACATTGTGATGACAATTTCCTACCTACAGAATGAGAACTAGCCTACTAGGTAAGGACAGGTCATGACCAATATAAATCACATAGAAAAAGCTGACTGAAAGCATGTGGTAAAACTCAGATTTGCGTCATAGTATAGGCTTGCTTGTACCCGACTCGTCGTCCTTTCTCTCGCGATTCCTTGCTTAATAGTTTGCTAACCTAAGCAAAGGTGTAGCAATTTTACAATTTCCGGTACATTTTTCATAAAAACTCTGATTTTCCCGCAAAAAATTGATGAATCAAAATTCCAAATGGAAGTTCTGGAGCCTACGACCATAGGGTCATTTCAGCCAAATTTGGTTGAAATCACTCAGAATGGAAAGAAGAAGCATTTTGACAATTTCCTGTACATTTTTCATAAAATCTAAGATTTGCACCCAAAAAATTGATGAATCAAATTTCTGAATGGAAATTATAGAGCCTACAACCATTGGATCCTTTCAGCCAAATTTGGTTGAAATCGGTTTAAATGGTAAGGAGAAGCATTTTGACAATTTATGGTAAATTTTTAATAAAATCTAAGAATTTGAGCGCAAAAATTGAGGAATCAAAATTACGAATGTAAGTTCTGGAGCCTATGACCCAGTGGTTTCGGAGAAGATTTTTAAACGTTTCCTAAAATTGGCCGAAATCCAAGATGGCCGCCAGCCAAATTGGCCGATTGGCTCCATTTGAACAAATTTGGATCCCTATGCCCTAAGGATGCTTCCTGCCACATAATTTAAATCGGCCCAGTGGTTCTTGAGAAGAAGTCGTTTAAAGGAAAAGTTGACGGATGGATGGACGACCGACGGTCGCCACGGCATAAGCTCACTTGACCTTTCAGGCCAGGTGAGCTAATAATAATAGTAGCCACACTATTCATGCCTCAAAATAAAGTATACGAACATCGAAATTCGAAAATGATTAACCCACGGCATAAAAGTAATCTTTTATTTGATCGATGTATCATAGAAAGAAATAAACATCTTTATAATGATTCTTCAACATTGACAGTATTGGAGCCTACTAAAATAACTAACATGATATAAGTGCTGGCATTTCATAAGCATCAGCTACATGAAACTAATCTGTATAATGATGCCGTATGAACTGGTTCACAGAAGATTACCATGTTTGTATTTTGCTAGTATTATCAGTGGTACATTAGGAATGATATACAGCTAGAAATTACCATTACCTGCTAAGGGTGTCACTTTAATAAATCTACATATGATGAAACAAGCTGCCTGCCCACACCACGTTCAATAGCTATCCACCTTTAGGCTTTCACATTCAACATTATAACAAGAGGCCCAAGGGGCTTGTGTCGCTCACCTGGAGCACCATCAATTTTTGTCCAAATTGTTGGTGGGTGGTTTAGCAGTCTTTTAAATGAGTTTGTGGACATTTTTGCAAGTGCAATATGGCCGCCAAACACTACATTTTGATTGCCCCATGGTGTCCATGTTCTTTTGATGGATCAACTTCCTTTGAACAAATTTTAATGGCCCAAATTTCAGCCCGATCCCTTCAGCGGTTCTAGAGGAGTTATTTTCGTGAAAACCAGGTCATCCAAGATGGTCAATGGCCCTTAGTCCCTAATCATATCTCCCAAATTTTGGCCTGATCCATTCAGCGGTTCTGGAGAAGTCGTTTTCGGGAAAATTAAGTCATCCAAGATGGCTGCCGAACCATTCGGTCAATGAAGTCGCCTTAAACAAGCTTGGCTTACCTCTTTGCCTAGATGAGGTTTCATAAGTTTTGAATCGATTTCCCAAGCCGTTTCGGAGAACGAGATTTTTAGACATTTCTAAAAATCGGCCGAAATCCAAGATGGCCACCGGCCAAATTGGCCGATCGGCTTCGTTTGAACAAAATATGTTCATCATCGACGACTACTAACTAAATGCAATACCTTTAGATGATATATGATCACTGACGGATCAGTTTATTTCATCATTAGGGATGATAGTTCAATCTATGTAGGATAGTGTTATTAGAAAAATAAGACGCCATCTACATAGTTGTGTTTCCAACAGTCGCAGTTGAACTTATGTTATGAAGGACACATAGGCACCTACCCCTGCAGAAAAAATCCCTGGCTTTTTCATGATTCTCTGGCTATCCCAGGATATCTCAGGCAAGTCCCTGGATATGCGGGACTCTTTTTCTATGAAATGCAAAGTTAGTCTTTGAAAAATCCTGGGATATCCCGGGATGTCCCAAGTGGCAACTCTGGGAAAAGCTAGGACTTTTAAATATTCTACTTTTTGCAATGTCCTTTTGGGAAAAGCTGGAATTTTTAACATTACAGGTTTTGCAGAATCCCAAACTTGAAAAAAAGCTAGGACTTTTAGATATAGCCTTTCCCGCCTAAATTCTGAACAGAGAGGTCAAAGCCTTCTTCTGGCAACTACGACCTGTTATTTTGGAATTGTTGGTTATAGTTAATGCTTGGTGTCATGAATCTTTTTAACTAAACCAAGTGTACATGTTGTTAATAAAGTATTGTTGTTAGGTTTACAAAGACGATTTCAAACAAATGCAATGCCAGCAAGTTTCTCATTCAAAGTATTTATGAAAGTTATGTGGAATATCATAATTTTGGTGGATTATAAATCTCTCATAAAGGGATTTACATGTAATTTAATTGGAATGCTCTTGACATTGTTCAGTTCATTTTGTTAATGATTTGGAGAATACAACATGTGACATGAGCAAGATAAAGTGTAAAATGACCCAACTGGTAATCTATAATATGAAAATCATTGGTCTATTTTTAAATGAATGCACTGCGACTAACCTAATTTAATATGAAAACCAGCAATGGCAACCATCTTGTTTCCAAGCCGTATGTTGTGACATTTCACAACTAACATGATTGTTTACATTTAGTATACACAAAACATCGCAGTATATCCCAAGGTTGGGATTATTGTCCTAAACCTGGGATATCGTGGGATATCTTAGGACTTGGGACTCATTCTAATAGCGCTAGCTCCCAGTCTGGACTCTTATCCCAATGCTAGGATATCCTGGGGGTGGGGGTACGGAGGAGATCCATGATAATCAAGCTTTATTTTGAAGTATGAATAGCTTGGGTGCTATCAGGGTTGGTGTCAAATACAAAAGTATTTGTATTTGAAGTAATTTAAATACATTTTCCAGGTATTTGAAAGTATTTGTATTTGCAAAGTATTTAAGGCAAAGGTATTTGTATTTGTATTTAAATACATTGTCAATGTATTTGAGCATTTTCAGACTTTTCAAAATACTTCTCTGTCTATTTCTGATAAATTCTTACATTCAAATGTACATGCATGTTGCAAATTAAAATTATACACAGATTTCTCATATCTCCTGTAATTCTATCTTTGTCAAAATAATCAACAGGATGTCTTTCAACATAGTTGCTAGGGCTTCAGTGTTAAAATATGAGCCCATCATAGTATAATGATATTTTAATTACAAAAACACAGACTACATCCCATTAAGAATAGAGCTAATACTTGTATAAATAGTTACAAAAGTGCCTTGAAATTATTTTTTAAATTATTTTTCATACACTTCACAAATGTCACCCTCAATTTTAATCAGTCTGGTTTTAAAGATGGAAATGGAATGTTTAGAATATTAAAACAAAAATTTACCAACAACTTTCAGTCAAATGGTTTTCAAAATATTCACATGATTTTCTCTGTTTTATATAAGACACATCAAGGCATATATAGAATCATTACCACTGTATACTATTGTGCTGCTCTCTAACTGAATCCTACAGTCCGAGTCTTGTAAAGTTGGTTTAATTCTCAAATTCTTATCAGCACTAGAATGGGCAATTATCACCTTTTAAAGCGAGCTAGGTAGAGCTGGTCAAGTTACAACAGCACCTCCATTACACTACCTTGCAGGACTCATACCAGACTCTAGTCTTAATCCTTTCCCTCCCCCTCCCCCCCACACCCCCCCCCTGAATTTTATATTCAAATTATTCATTTAAATGGGGGTGGGTGGGGTGGGGTTAGTTAGCCTTTCTTGTACTTATGTCAAATGATTAAAATTTGTCGAAGGCTCATGTTGGAAATAGTGTTGCTTTCATAGACAGAAACAGCCTACAAGCAGTATGAAGAACAGTTATCATGTGAAAAGGAATGAAACTTCGGAATCTGAAATTTAAATAAGTTCTAAATATTTTTTGGCTGAAATCCCAAAAACAACTTGGGTGTCAGATAGTTTTAGCACATCTAAATAAATAAATAAACAAAATAAATAAATAAACCCTGCCATCGCATTCACACAGAAATTTAAAAAAACTTTTCAAAGGTAATAAACATAAGACTAACACTTCCTCGGTAAATATTTGGTACTATTTGCTATACCTTTAGTGATTAAAATTTAGCATCCAAATTTAAGATTTCTGCTTTGTGAATTTCCAATTAGAGGCCAAAGGAAGACTATTTTTTAAACTTTACCACTGGAATGACTAGCTTGCTTATCAAGCCAGTCAATCAAGTGGTAAACTTTCAAAAATTGTTTTCTCATGGCCTGTAAATGGGCAATACTTAAGACCAATGCAAACCAGTTTGGACTGGTTTGACCATTAAATGTATGAAAGAGTTAACTGCATAACACTGATAGATCAAGTGAGTCTGAATCAGAAACTTGTTTAGCTGGTCTAAATATCACCTCTTATCAGTAGTAGATTGGGCAATTAATTCCTTTCAAAGCATTCTAGGTAGAGCAGGTCAGGTATTATTAACACCTCCATTGTACTAGCTTGCTTGACTCTATACCCCAGGTATTAAAAACACCTCCATTGTACTAGCTTGCATGCATTCAAATTTTTTCGGTCGTTGATGATAGACGTGTTTTAGATCAGTTTAATTTGCGTCCATTATTGCTTTTGTGACAAAATTATATTGCTTAAGTGAGACTATAGTTTAAAGAACAGTGTTAGTTGATAATCCTTTTCTTTTAACTATTTTAATTATTTTCCGTTGGAGGTTCGTTCGCGTGAGAGGTGGTACCTAGGGGAGGAGGGGCAGGGTCAAGGGACTTGCGGGCGATGATTTTGCGGGGTTAACCCGCATGGTAATCTACAGACTACTGTATGCCATGGTGGGCATGCTGGCAGGCCTGGATAAGAGGGACGGGGAGGTTTTAGTAACCTCCACCAGCGAGAGGCAGTTCCAAAAGCTGCTGAAAATCACAACGATAGGCAGCCACGTGGTGTCTATTGAAGAGTACACCACCAAAAACATCAGACCAAGCAAAGCGGTAGGTGTCATATCGGGAGTCCCAAGGGACTTCACGAATGAAGACATAAAGAAGAAATCAACGAGCAGGGGGAACACAAAGTGGAATGGGTGGGTTGGATTGGCGGAATGGCCAGACCGACCTATGCAGTGAAACTGGTGTTCAATTCAGACGCACTGCCAAGCAAGGTTAAACTGGGATGGATGACCTTCAAAGTCAAACCATACATCCCAGAGCCTGCCAGATGTTTTAGATGCCACCTGCTGGGCCACATGGCCAAGCACCGTAAAACCAAAGCCAGCGCATGCGTTAACTGCGAAGGGAATCACAAACGTGAGGACTGCCAGCAGACACCCCCACTGTAGAAATTGCAAGGGGGAACCACAGTGCCGCATATCACAGATGCCCGGCTTTGCAAAAAGCCAAGGACATCCTCAAGGTTAAAACGATAGAGCAGGTCTCATATGGGGAGGCCAAGAAGAGGGTCACCCAGCAAATAAGCAGGGGAACTGAACAGCCAGCTGGAATACCAGCACCTGGACCAGTCACACCTCTTGAAAGAACAGCATGGCGGAAAAGGGCTGAATCCGTAATGAGGAAGCTGGCCACCCCTGGGAGGGACTGCTCAGGGACGAGACATCAGGAAAAAGTGGAGGCTCCTACTGAGCCACCTACAATAGACGGCCACGCCCAGCCTCCCGCTTGGGAGTCTGGCCAGCAAAGCCTGTAAACAGGCCAAAAGGCAAACAAAAACGCCAAAAAAAAATGCCTGCAAAGGGCCTAAAGTCACAGGCAGTAGCAGGGGCCTAAACCAAAGGGCTGAACCAATCGGCACAATGGAGGTAACACTAGTGGAAATACAGGCTAACAAACCTGAGAACTCCACTAGCAGTACTAGCAGCTGTAGTGACCCGCCAGCCGAGACTACCAGAGGGACACCAGCGAGCGAGGCAAGCCCCACCCCGATTGGTGGAGATCATAAAATTGTATTAAATGTTCAAATTTTCAGACTGATCATAGAAACGATCATATCATCACTTTGCATGGGCAACAAGGCAGCCAGGAACAATGTTGATGTCGATGGTCCCGTTGCGAAATTCATAGAACTAATCATGGGGGTAAAAATTCTTCAATGGACCGTTCGGGGCACCTGGTTTAATACCAACCTTGACGAATTGTGGAACACATTCCACAATGAAAATGACCACCCAGACATTATATGTCTACAGGAAACCCATCTGAAACCCAACCAGGATTTCAAAAGGTACAACCACAATGTCGAAAGACAAGACTGTACCGCAGAATCTGCAACCACCTCTAGGGGTGAAGGTGGCGGCGGCATAGCGACCCTCATAAAAGGTAAACTTACAAAAGATTGCCACAACGTGAGAGTAGCGTAGAGCACCTTACAATAGAAATAGAAATCAATCACGAAACTATTAATATTGTAAACGTCTATAGTCCCAAGTTGCACTCTTCCTCGGACTATGACAAGCTCCTTGAAGGCCTAGAAGGTGAAACAATACTTCTGGGCGACTTCAACTCCCACCATGCCCTATGGGGCAGCAAAACCACGAACTCCAAAGGCCGAATAATAGAACAGGTTATTGACAACTACAACCTGTGCCTACTAAATGACCATAGACCCACTAGATATAACTCTAGTGATGGTGAATGGTCAGTCCTGGGCCTTTGCCTCATAACACCTGGCTTTCGACCAAACCCCAGCTGGGACATTCAAGACCAGCTCCTCGGCAGCGACCACCTCCCTATCAAAATACAGATAGGAAGCCAACAGAGCAAGAACGAGGCGCCACTGCACAGGAACAATTGGAATCTGAAAAAGGCCAACTGGACTGAATACAAGCACATAATAGCCACGGAGCTGGAGACACTGATAACTAGTACCAGCACCGAGGAATATTATGAACAATGTATGGGGATTCTCTACAAGGCTGCCAACTCAGAGCCATCCCCCAATCAAAGCCAGACAATAACCCCAAACACAAACCTTGGTGGAATGACGAGCGCCAAGAAGCAGTGAAGCTCAGTAAATAGCCTGGAATAGACTAAAGAGAAACTTCAGCATTGAACGCCTAGTTGAACACAAGAGACTCCAGGCCAAGGTAACAAGAACCATCAAAAAGGCAAAACGCGATCACTGGCGACAATACTGCTCTGAAATCACTCGGTTCACACCCTCGAGCCAAATATGGTGTAAAGCGAAAGCTATTGCCAGCGAAAAACCAAGTCCAAAAAACCCTTACCCATCCTCATAGCAAATGGGGTAAAGCATGCCAATGACAAGGAAAAAGCTGAAGCGCTTGCCAGTATTCATTGCAACCAGTAGCAACGATAACCATCACCATGACTTCGTAGCAACCAAAACAAAGGTCGATGAGCATATCAATCACCTGTTCAGCTCAGGGAAATGCGAAGATCTTAACAACCGAGACATCAACAAAACCTTCAACAGAATGGAACTTGAGCAAGCCCTTGGCAGAGGCAAAAGCTCCTCACCCGGTGAGGATGGCCTGAAATACGACATGCTTCGTAATATGCCAGAGGAGGGTAAACAAATGTTACTCAATCTCTACACCCTCGTGTGGAGGTCTGGCAAAATGCCCTCAGTCTGGAAAACTGGGATGATGGTTCCTATTCCAAAACAAGGGAAGGACAAAACTGACCCAAGATCATATCGGTCAATCTCCCTGATGAGCTGTCTATGCAAAGTCATGGAGAGGATGATCAAAAACCATCTAGAACATGAGTTCGAACATAACGGTCTACTCCACCCTTGGCAGAGTGGCTTCAGAAAGGGCAGACGCACCGCGGACCACCTAGTCAGACTGACTGAGGCAGCCAAGAAAGCCCTAGATGCGGGAAGAGGAAACATAACAATAGGAGTTTTCCTAGACATTGAGAAAGCCTTTAATATGATGTGGCGAAACGGAGTTTAGGGTTCGTACAGGTTTGAGAAAATCAAATTCAAGGACTATTTAAGCACTTTTCAAGGACAATATTTATCATTTTGAAGGACTAGTTTCCCATTTCGAACAACAAAATTTGAAGCAAATGATCGATCTCCTTGAGTTTACCCTGAAATCTAAAAGGCAGTAATGTTGTTTTTTATTTATTCTTAAACCCTTTATAGATCAAGACAGGTTAAGAAAATTAACATCATTGCTTAATGAATGCTCATTTGCAGGCCAGAAGAGCATTTAAAAAAAATTACCACTGGAATTGCTGGTTCGTTTATCGACCCAGTCGTTCTAGTGATAAATTTTCAAAAATGGTCTTCTCTTGGCTTGAAAATGGGCATTGCTAAAGACAATTGCAGAGGCCGGTTTTGGCCAGCTTGACCACTAAAGGGTTAAATCTGAGTCCCAAAACTGGCCTCTGCAATTTAAAATAATGGCCACGGGGTCTTGTTGAGAAATGTCAAATTGCAGACAAATGGAATATTAGTTTTGAAAATGTATCACTGGAATGACTGGCATGATAAAACAGCCAGTCATTCCAGTGCTATAGTTTCAAAAATAGTCCTATCCTGGTTTACAAATGAACATTTTCTATGAGCAAATTGTAAATTCATTGACACCAAATTTGGACATTATATGCTTAAGTTATAATGGTCGGCATCACAATAGTTTTCATTTGATCCGGTGGCGAGTTATTGCTATAACTCGTAGATGCATCTGGAGATTTTTCAATCCGAAATAAATCCAATAGGGAACCGTCAGTAGCTTTTCAAGTTTGCGATGTTTCTCGCTTTTTGAGTGGGATTTGAGACCACTTTCTCCCATGGCACCAATTCCAACCAAACATCTCTGAGAAAGGGGGTGGGCTTATATTACAGTTTTCCCAAAAAAGGTTTTCTAAAATTGATACCACGGAAATTCAACGTATTTTCTCCCGTAAAAATTCCCACCGCTTACGCCTATGTTTAATGTATACCTCAAAACATCATCGGGGAAGTGAAATTATTTGATTTGAGCGCCTAAATATTGTGTATCCTTTAATAAAGCCCGTTTATTACATCAAAATTAATTCACAATTTGATATAAAATGGCGTCGCAAAAAAATACAAATCACGTGATTCGCCTCCAATTGAAGAGTTTATTTTAGAGCGAGTACTCGGATAAAAATATTCTGGAATCAGGGACTCGGAACTCGGGAATATCCATATATTATCATTGCACGACAGGAACTGAGTATTATACTGATCTTAAAAAATGGGTACCCGTTTGATAAACTCCCATTAGCGTATATCTCGCAAGAACCACTGGCTCGCCAACTTAAGAAGCCGGCTATATTGTCGTTCGTAATAATTCAATTTGGATCATTTAATATTGATCGGCGTTACAAAATTAATGCACATTTTCTCCCGTCCTTGTTGTTTGGTACATAAATTTGGTCTTAAAATATATTTATAAGGAAGGTATTTAATCATGCCAAGACTGTTTTTTCGGTGATTCGCGGTTAACCATAGGGGGGGTGCATCATTTTTGTCAAATTCAAGCACTTTTCAAGGCAGCTCATGTGTTTTCAAGTACTTTTCAAGGTTGACACAAAATGCAAGCACTTTTCAAGGCAAGGGGCAATATTCAAGCACTATTCATTTTTGTGCGAACCCTGGAGTTCTAAAAAAGGTCTATGACTTTTGGTTACCGTGGCCGCATCCTATTCTGGATACAAGATTTTCTCGATAACAGAAAAGGATTAGCGTCTGTGTTAATGGACAAATGTCTAGGGAACAAACATTGGAAAACGGCCCCCCGCAGGGTGGTGTAATAAGCCCTCTACTGTTCAATATCATGATGAGTGATCTTCCCAAAGACATTGAAAAAGACGATGCACTGGGTCCCAACACAATAGGCGGGTCTATTTTTGCTGATGACACAGCATTGTGGAACAAATATGCAAAGATAGACCGTGCACGAAAGACCATGCAAATAGTTCTGGACATAGTCCCCACAGTGGTGCCAAAAAAATGGTTTCAAACTGTCTGCGGAAAAAACAGTTCAAATCAATTTTAGCAATGTTAAATACACAGGCCATGATGCAAATCAAGACATGTGCTGAAGCCAAATTCCTGGGACTAACATTTGACTAAAAACTCACCTGGAACCCCCACATCAAGAGTCTGAGGGAGAGATGCTTCAAGCAATTAAATCTCCTTCGCTCATTAACAAATCACAGCTGGGGTGCAGACCTGCCGAGCATGCTTATGCTATACCGCGGCCTAATCCTGTCAAGGATAGACTATGGATGCGAAGCATACGCCATGGCGAGCACGTCACTGTTAGAAACCATTGACACCCTCCAAACAAAATGCCTGCGCATTTGCTGTGGTGCCTCAGAGAGTAGCCCTCGAGACGCAATCAATGTAGTATGGTAAAATACCATTAGATCAGCGAAGAGAGGAACGGCTTCTCAAATTCTGGACATACCTACAATGCTCTGCACCCACCCACCCTACCAGGGAGGTATGTCTTCCATGCAAGGAGCACCTAAGACACAAGGTACTGCCCAAAATGACCATAAAGACCAAACCACCAGGCCTGTTAATGACAGAGCTCACCAGTGCCCCTGAACTGGTAAACGTCAAAATAGAAAGCGCAAGGCCAGCTCTACTACCGCAGATCAAGGCGCATGACAGCCTATCGTCACAGATAAGCAAGAAAGACCCACCGGTGCTAATCAAGAGCTACGCTCTGGAAAACATCGACAACAGATGGAAGGAGCACAGGAAAATCTATACTGATGCCTCCAAAATGTCCAACTCCGGCGAATGCGGAGCAGGAGTAGTCATAGGCGACCAGGAAGAAGTCCTCAAGTACAAGCTTCCGAATCACCTGTCGATATACATAGCCAAACTGGTGGCAATTAAAAAGATCTAGAATGGATTAAAACAGCAAATCCAGGCAAATACGTTATCCTCACAGACTCACTAAGCTCGGTGAAGAGCTTCAAATCTAGCAGCAGCAAGAGCAGGGACAACCTAATCAAGGAAATCCGGCAGCTGTATGCAACTGTGGTGACTGACAACAAAACTGTGGACATCGACTGGGTCCCAAGCCATGTTGACATTAAAGACAATGAACAGGCGGACGAGGCAGCCAAGCAAGGGCTTAAAGATGGAGCTATGACCAGCATAGGACTCTCAAAGTCCGAAGCGAACGCCCTAGTCAAAAGGCACATCAACAGCAAATGGCAGACAATGGGACGAAAGCACAACCGGCAGATTCCTGTTCAGAATCGTCCGTGGAGTCAAACGCAAATACCAAAACCATATCCGAGGACGCCAAGGCGGCATTGTATTACGCCACATCAGAATGGGTCGGATCATCGTTAACCAGATACAAAAAAATCAACCTGTCAGACACAGACCAATGTGAGGCCTGCAAGGAGACTGAAACTCTAGACCACTTCTTCCTATGGTGCACTGAATATACAGGCATTAGAAAGGAACTCATCAATATGCTGAGAAAGGGAAATTTCAATCTTGCCCCAATAGAAGACATTATAGCGATGCGTGACCGACAGATCAACCACGAATTAATCGAGTTCGTGCTTGCATCGGACAAACACATCACATAATCAGAACACATTTTGTTTAGCGTTCATTAGGCCACATCAGTCTTATTCATGCGTGTTGATAAGCTGTGGTCGCAATGAATAATCTTACAAATTTGACCAATAAATGTTAGCGTTAAATTACGCCACATCATTCATATTCAAGCGTGTCGATAAGCTGTAGTCGTAAACGTTCAAACGAGCTTGCACACTTACAGACAAAATATAATCAATATACACATGCATGTCTGCGTCATGAATAAAGTATGTTTATAAACATTCGCATTAAATGTTTAGCGTTCATTAGGCCACATCAGTCTTATTTATGCATGTTGATAAGCGGTGGTAGCAATGAATAATCTTACAAATTCGACCAGTAAATGTTAGCGTTAAACAACGCCACATCAGTCTTATTCAAGCGTGTGTCCATCTCATTCGTGGTCCGTCGGCAGGTATGTTTGTCTGACAAACCAATCAACAAATGGACACTGACGGACAATTCTGGGCACAGAAAGCTGCTGGAGTACGCTTAAGCAATGTACTTGGCCCCACTTGCTCAGTCTTCTCGGATGGAACTTTAAACTGAGGTCCCGTCATACAGTGCTCATCACTGTGTGAATGTGAGCTAGGGCTAGGTAGGCAAGAAATTTTGGCATAATCAAAGTAAACCGGATGCTGAATGGATTCGTCCTCGGATGGAATGACGCAATCTTTCGGACTTTTCAATGGGTCTATGGAGGGATGCAATCCGGGTGACTGATCGAGTTCGTCCTCGGATGGACGCAGTCACCATACGGGCTGCCTAATCAATCAAATTCAAACAAGTGCGCGCTGGCGCCTGCTCGGATGATGGCCAGCAGAGCAAATGGGTCCCAGGACGCTAAAGACATTCTCCCCCCCCCCCCTGGGTACATCAGGTCATAAGACCGCACGCACCCACACACCCAACCCAGCACCTACCCCATTCGCTTCCCCACCCCCATTAGGTCCTCCCCATCCCCCACGCCCATGGTCAAGAACAGCACACACACACACACACACACACACACACACACACACACACACACACACACACACACACACACACACAACACACACACACACACACACACACACACACACACACACACACACACACACACACACACACACCGACATCACAAGAATTCAACAGAAACCACAAAGGCCAGGCGTGAGTCTAGACCCTAGCATTGGGAACTAGCAATTAAACGTCTTAAAGATTACAACACACACTAGCTTGCATGACTCTATACACCGGCGTTAACAATTTTCATTATGAATTTTATGTTCATAGCCTTCATTTAGATGCTACTACTGTTCATTATGCCTTATCATAATGATGTCAATATTTTTTAGTACATTTTGGAAATATTATTGCTTTCTTAACCCTTTAACACTCAAATTTGTTCCAAAATTTTTATATTTTCTCATAGAAAATGTCCATTTACAGACTAAGAGAAGACTATTTTTTTAATTTCTACTGGAATGACTGGCTTGGTTATCGAGCCAGTCATTCCAGTGGTAAACTTTCAAAATAGTCTTTTAGTGGTCTGCAAATGGACATTTCTTAAGACTACTGCAGCAACTTTGGTCTTCAAATTAAATAAAAATTTTGAATATCTTGGGCAACAATTTGAGTACAAGTTTATGAATGAGATAGTCTTAAGAATAATCTGCAAGGATCTACATAAATAAACAGAATCAATAAATAAACATTGTTCTAATGTTATCCCATTTCTGTTTAAACTTTAATAAACCTGGTTTCAAAGGTAATATATATGAAATTAATATTTTAAAAATAATTTGACTGGGCGTGTTCTAGCCATAGACAGCAACAATTATTAAGTCAGTGTTTTCAAATTAATCACATAATTTTGTATCAATATGTATTCTCTATACTCTCCTGTAGGAAATGTCATCTACAAGTTCCAGTTATACAGAAACCCACAATCATGGAAGCCTCACAGGCAAAGCAAGATTTAATGTCTTATGGCTTTGGTCTGGTGGACGCGTTTGTGGCTATGATGCTATGAAAATGAGTATGTTAGCGTGCTAATGCACCAAACAGCATCCATTTGAGATAAAGTGGGAAGGGAATAGCCCTTGGCAACATTAATATACATCAGGAAAGTATAATTTCATCAAACTTCAATTAGATATTGAAATATTTACTTGTTTTTGTGCATTTAAACTTGGAAAGCAAAGGGGGGGGGGTATCTGCCATTTTGAATTAGATATAATTTTGCATTAACCATTCAGGATGCTGGTTGACTAACTACATGTATACTAGCTAGTTTACTATTTCAACTTTTGCTGGAATCTTGTCAACGATATTTAACTATGCTTAGCCTGTCGAACTTGATTTCTTTTTGTTTGGTATCTATGATTGTCTATTTACATGTAAATTTGAGGGTCTGGCTGTCCATCACTAGAGTTACATCAGTACCATACTTTGGTCTTTTATAAGCATTGTAAGAAGTATTTGAGAAGTATTTCAAATACTTACCGTAAGTATTTGTATTTGTATTTAAATACTTTGCAAAAAACAAGTATTTGTATTTGCATTTGAAGAATTTCAAAGTATTTGTATTTGTATTTAAATACTTTTGAAAGTATTTGACCCCAGCCCTGGTTGTTATTATTAGAACTGTTTATATACCTATATTTTCCGAATTTCTGAAACGAGTGAAAACAAATTTATAAACAAAATTATACTTCCCTCTAATGGTAATAAATTTGATAAATTTTGAGCCATATATCTTATTAAAAATTTGAATTATGGCTCCCAGCATTAAAATTGCATAATCCTGAATATGGTTGAACATAAAACCATGTAGAAAAGTTGTCTATCTGATTCAGAATGTATACCCTTCTAATACCATGCCCTAACACAAAATAATCCCAAACAGAGGCGACATATAATTACATACAGAAACCCCTCCAGCCAGAGGACTATCTTGAAAAAACATTTTCCCAAGACCACAATGACTTTTGACCATTTTGACCACGAATGACATCGCGTCATGCTCTCTCATTATAAGGAAGTGAGGTCCAATATGACTAAATGAATGAGATATAAACTACTAAATTGAGATAAATGCAAAATGTTATGCTGAAGCCATTTACCGATATTACATTAATATTGACCTTTGACCTTTCAGCTCAAATGTCATTGTGCCATGCCCTCTCCTTATAAGCAAGTATGTGCACAAGTTTGGGTCCAGGAAGATTAAGCAAACGAGATATGAACTGCTAAGTTGAGCCAAACAAAATATTAATGTTGAAAGTTTTTACCTATGTCACAATAACCTTGACCTTTGACCTTTTGAGCCCAACATCATTGTATGATGCCCTCCAATTATAAGGAAGTATCTGTCTAAGGCTGGGTCCAGTATACTAAACCAAAGATGATATATGAACTGCTAAGGTGAGTTAAATCCAAAATGTTAATATTTTAAAATCTACATTTTTACCAATGGCACAATTACCTTGACCTTCTGACTCCAAGGTCCTTATATGATGCCCTCTCATTACACAGAAGCATGTATCTAAGTTTGAGTCCACTATCATTAACCAAAGTTGAGATATGAACTGCTATGTTGAGCCAAATGGAAAAATGTTAATGTTGAAACACGAATTCTGCACAATTAAATCTCGTCTGTCATGTCTGTCACAGTGGCATTGACCTTTGGCCTTGTGACCTCCATGTTATCATGCTGCTTTCTAACATTATAGGTAACCAGTGAATTCAAGCTTAGTTCCAATAGAATTAACCGATGTTGAAACATAAATGATTTACTGAATGGAAAAACTTAAGGTTGAAAAAGCAGACGTCAAATAACAATATTAGAATGGTTGTGACCTTTGACCTGCTGACCTCCATGTCACCATCCTGTATCCTCTTGGCATAAGCAACCATGTACCCACGCTATGTTCCATTAGGGTTAAGCAATCGCAAAATATAACATGATAAGATTTGCTAGGCCTAAAAACTTAACATTGAAAAATAGTTTTCCAGCGGTCAGAATGACCTTGACCTTCGACGTTGTGACTTCACTGTCAGCATGCTGTTCCTAACATCATAGGTAACAATGTATCCAAGTTTACTTCCAAACCTGAAAGATAAATCAAGAGATTTTTCTAAACACAAAAACATTAAAAAAACAGTTTTGTATCCAGGTCAGTGACCCTGACCTTTGACCTCAGTATCACCATGCCGCTTCCTAACCATATAGGCAACCACATAGCCAAGTTCAATTGCAATAGGATTAATTGATCCTGAAATATAAGCTGAGAAATTTTGCTAAATGCAAAAACTAACATTGTTGACGCTGCGGTCGTCGCCGCCGTCGGAAAAGTGACACATGTTTTGCTTTCTGCTTCGCACACGAGACAAAAACAAAGATTTTACCAAGGTTACAAAGACCGTGACCATTAACCTTTTGATCCCAAGGTAATAGTGTGATGTTCTGTCATTATAAGGAAACATGTGTCCAAGTTTGGGTCCACTATCATTAAATAAACATAAAAGTTGGGCTAAACAGAAAATGTTAATGTTGAAAAAAAACAACTTTTTTTACCAAAGTGACAGTGATCTTTGACCTTTTGACCCCAATGTCATTGTGTGATGCTATGCTATTATAAGGAAGCATGTATCCAAGTTCTGGTCAAGTGTAATTAACCAAACATGAGATATAAACAGAAATGTTGAGCTAAACGCAAATTGGACCACGACGACACCGCCAGCACTGATACAATACAAATTTATTATTATATTATTATTGTTTTGTCACACAGATCAAGTTTCACCTCTTCTTTCTTGTATTCGAGAAACACTTTCATCTCCTGTTGTTTCAAAGGCTGTAACTTCACAGACAGATCTGACAGGAACTTGGTCACATTCTGTGGCTCTTTTGCCATGCGCATGTCTAGGATGAAAGCTGAATGTGTGTCGAAGTCAAGTAATTGTGCTTTCTGAAATGTTTAAATTACACATCAAATCATGTTCGTAATTACCTACCACGTCACTCACTGAACAACAATATTATTTTTCACAATAAATAAGTGACAAATGAATTCATCTATGAACAAGAGGCCCAAGGGCCTGTCATGCTCACCTGTACCATTAGCATTTGAAATATTTGAAATTAAAAACACATGATCCTTTAAAGGAAAATTCTAGCTCTCCAGATTATAGAACATGGAATAGATAATCTAAAAAAAAATCTTTCAGGCTAGTTCGATTAGCTATAGAAATCCATGATGGCCACAGGAAAAATAGACCAATCAAAATTCTGAATGGGAAGTTCTGAAGCCTCCCCACCATAGGATCCTACCATCCAAATTTCGTTGAAATCCGCCAAGCCATTTATGAGTAGTGATTTTATAAACAGACGGATAACAGACAATGGATGGACAGCCGATGGATAGACGACACAGCATAAACTCACTTGGCTCTTCGGGCCAGGTGAGAGAATAAAATCGACCCAGACGTATATATACTGGTCTGGCGTTTTGTTAGCTTACTAAAATACTTACCACTCAATTCACTGTTTGCTAAAAGTCACCTGACTTAGATATCTCAGAAAATTTTAACCTATTCATTCCCATGGTGTAGGTTCCCTTGAAACAAGTTTAGCAGAGATACATCCCTCCATTTGGGTAGTCTTGATAGTATCTCTTTAACTCTAAAGCAGTCATTGCTCTAGGGAACCGGTTCCTCTATTCCTATAGAGAACATATAAACGAGTCTGTGAGCATGCGCACTTATGCTACTATGCATGCGACCGAGTCCAAGCCGTCATTAATTAATTCCACAAATTTTTAATGATTTGCAATTTAACGATGCGGGGTGGCTGAGGTGGGCCCCAGTGAATTGAGTGGTAAGTATTTTAGTAAGCTAACAAAACGCCAGACCAGTATATATACATCTGGGTCGTTTTGTAACACAACAAAAATACTAAGCCACTCAATTCACTGTTTGCTAAAACATAGAATTGGTCAGAGCCCAAATACTAGGTGGGTTGGTAAATTGCAAATCAGGAATGAAAGGTTAATCACCAAAAATACTAAAACCAACTAAATCGCTGAAGTGCTGAAATAGCACGAACAAACAAATGTTCGAAATAAAATACAATAATATAATGATAATTAGAAAATCACAGCAAAGAGAATTTAAAAACAGCCGTGAGATGGTGAAGAAGACGGCTGACTAAAGAATCTAGGCAATTGAGCCTAGGTTTGAGTGGCGAAACGAGAAATGTCAGATTGTGAATTGAATCTGATCTTTCAGATAAAAATAATGTAGAATCTGACATTTATACTGCAACTTACATAATGTCGTCCACTGATAGATCTGCATAGAATGCGAAGGAGAAGGCCATACCACGAACATCGTGTGCCTTAACACAAACTGAGTGTCTCCTGGAGATACATTCTAGTGTCAATTAATGGTGTCTGTAATCCAGTTGATGAGATGCGCGCTTACTAAACAAATTCGCATAAGTAATCTGAACGGTAGATCTGCATAGAATGCGAAGGAGAAGGCCATACCACGAACATCGTGTGCCTTAACACTTACTGAGTGTCTCCTGGAGATACATTCTAGTGTCGATTAATGGTGTCTGTAATCCAGTTGATGAGATGCGCGCTTACTAAACAAATTTGCATAAGTAACCTGAACGGTGTTTCAAAAAGATCTTTTAAATTGGGCATAGTTTTCGGAAAGGATTGAAAACAATTAATTAGGTTTTATATATATAAGATCTCTTCAAGGGCAAAGAATGAGGCCAGATCTCCTACCACCTAGAAAAGATCATTCACAAAAAGAATATGAATATCAAAATGCCATCTAACAAACGCGGCCGCTAGTACAAAAAGAATGATTTCAGAGTTATACAATTAAACAGATGGACCCAAGAATGAATTAATAGAGGAATTTATTATAGGTATTTGCCTTTGTGCTATACCCTAAAAATACCGGTACCATGGATAAATGATGTAAATACCTAATAACTCTCAAACCGGCTTCTAGAAAACAAAGAAGGATAGATGCTAGTGAAAACGATAACACCACCCCAGCATACAGGGATTTAAATCATCAAAAAATATGCCATGAATCTATGACTTGATGATGGGATGCAGAATCGGTCGAGATAATGTGCTGTTCTAACAACCATTTGAAAACCTTAAATATACTCTGGTAAATTCTCCTGTAACAGATAGTTTGAATTGATTAAGAATACTAAAGTTCAGACAAAAAATCAATTTCTGAAAAACAGGTCTCTTGGAAAATACCATATATACATATTGAAGATTTGTGGAATGATGAACTGAAAGCTGCTGTTAAACGAGATAGAAAATCAGCAAAATTGGTAAGACGCTTTGGATTTCCACAAAGAGGACTACGAGATCCACTGAATAACTCTCATTGGGCCAAGCAGGAGTGATTAAAGGGATAATACATTCTGCTGACAAAAGTTCTTAAAGACAATTGTACTAGAAACCGCTGACAAAAGTTCTTAAATACAATTGGCACTAGAAAGTTAAATTGAAGATAATTTAAAAAAATGTGAAGTCTATGACTGGGCCAGAGCATCTACCGCCAGAGCCTAGCCTGGAGGAAGAATATGAACATCAAATCTGGACACTATACTGAGTAGAAACTTAATGGGATGTAATAAATGAGCTACAAGGAAAATCATTCTACCTGGAATGTGAGCTGCTGAAAGTTTTGCTGACATCTCCACCCCAGGAGGAAGACCAAGACTCCAGACAAAATATGATAACCTCAACTGCCCTGCTTGTTGATGAAGGTCACTACTATAGAAATGACTGCATGAGCAGATAGGTGCTTGTGAAAGAGACAATATCTCTTCATTCTCCAATATTCCTGAGTATTGAAGAGGAATACTAGAGTATTAGTTCCTGGTCTAGTTCCTGAAAAGGAAGAGAGTAGTAAGACTACTTTATCTGATTCCATAGACACAAGAACGAGATCCCCTCCCCCAAACACGTAAGAACAAGACATCAAACTGGACCTGCAGATGGATAAACTGGTGAATTGGTACCGATGACACCCAACGAATGAAAATGCAGTGTATGCAGTCGTGGTGAGGGACAAAATTCTGAATTACCAGACTTGACCTTCGTACACAAAACTGACTCCATTCGGCCCAAATTTTAACACAATTAAGCAACCTTCCAAGCCAGAGGAATCCCAGACTGGCTATGATGTAATTAAAAGAACCCAGATCCAGTTAGGACAAATTCTGTATATATAGAAATATCAGAAAACACTGTCCCTTATCCTTGACTAGACCAGTGATGACTAGGCAAAATGACTCCATGTCCATATTATTCCTTTCATCGATGAACTCCATTTCTGAGACAACATAGTAGGAAAAGAGTTGAATATAAAACGATTGACTAAGTAATTTTTGTCTCAAACAGTATCAAAGCAGCCATGGGTTCCAGACAAAATAATTCCAAAATATACAACAGAATTAGTATTAAATCATGAAGTGTAAATTTTTTGTAAGTTGTCAGAAAAGGATAAATATATGAGTTGAAGATAAGAGACGAGACCCTATACAAGATGATCTGCCAGCACCTCATAATCCTTAAAGTCTGGATTCTGCCATTCCTCCACTGTATCCTACTTGAAAAGAGCAGAAAATTATTGATCAGGAACAGAAGCAGGACTAATGTCAAAGGAGGCCAACATGGTTTGATAGAAAAAAGGGGGATTCAATGACTACATTGATTGTACCTTATAAGTAGGAAATCTGCTACCTAAGGCATGCATGAGGCTAGCTATACCCATCCCACCCCTGATAGAGTAGAGATTATATAGAAGCGCTTAAGCATGACAGCTAGGACCAGAATAAACCTGTAGAATCTTATTTTACAAATCTAATTTTAAAACAAAGCTAGTATGATATGAGCCCAATTGTTAATATCTTTATCAGATGATTAAACAGGAAAGAAGTCCATCAAACCTGTGACCAGATCAATGATGGATAAGGACAAAGGACTGAAACTACACAGAAGGGTGAAAGGAAAAAACCATATTCCACAATCCATGCGAAGGCAATAATCCAATCATCTTGGTTAGGCCCCCTTGAGGAATTTATTTAATAATGCCTGGGAAAGTTAGAATTTAGAAGAATAAAAAATAGGCTTGAATAGATAAGGCTGAGAAGACCTCTCCATATGACAATAATAGAAATAGATATATCCCTAGACAAATAAAAAGATCAAAATTTCTACTGAACTCGAGAAAGGAGCGGTGTAAATCTTGATAAGACAAAAAAGATTTTGTTATTGTGACAAGCTTACATTCACCCATAGATATGCTTCATCATGGCGAGGGATCCTACTGACCGAAAAGAAAGACTGAAAAACTATGTTAAAAATAAATCAGGCCAGATATGATACTAAAAGATAGCAAACCACTATTCACAATTAAAATAATAAAGTCTGACGCACTTATTTGCAGATTGATATTAGGAGAATCGAAAGATGATTGATTCCAATTTTTTGAGAGAACAGGTCGAAAGATGGAGGCTGATAGGAAGAGTGTAATACATGAGAAGATTCAGGAGCAAAACGAAATCTAGTGAAATCAAAACGACAAAAGCACTGCTAGGATCATAAGAAAAAATTAAATCATTCCTAGAAGATAAATGCGAAGAGTTGGGTGTACACAAGGTTTCGAAGGATGAGGATAATTGGATGGTTCAGCCATTGCACTAAGAGCAACTAATAAAGAATTAAAGAATAAAAAATAAGAGCCCCTGAAATAGGGCATTTAAACTGTCAAGTGATTTAGAAACAAACAATACCAGCAAAACACCAGAAGTGATTTGATTTGGCATACCTAAACCAGAAGTTTAATTATAATCAGTTGCTATGCCATAAAAATTGAGTTATAATCTAGGTAATAATACTGAGCACAGGACAATTAGGCCTCATGGTCATCTCTTCTTCATTTATCTCCATGCCTGTGCCGTCACTTCTAGTCATGGGTTGCGTGTACGGTGTAGTCATACATTGGCTTGACTATGCCAAAGCCTACCTAAACCATTTTCGAATGTTTTAAGAGATGGTGTGGAAACAACATGTTCAGACCAACATTTCACAGTTTACACACCCCTTAGAGAGAAAATTTTTCTAACTAGGTTAGTTCTCCCCCTCTTCTAGACTTTCAGATGATTTCCACGAGTAATAGTCCATTTGCAAGCAGAATGTTATATTTGACTATAACAATTAATCGATTGAGAGCCGATAGAATGATCCCTCATAGCCTGGGTACGTGCTCTATATATCCAATTTCACCCAAGTTAAGTACCCGCAGAAAGAATTTACAAAATGATGAGAGATTAGATTATACATTAAGTAGGGAAAAACCCCATCTTAGGGCTAATAAAAGTGGCTGATAGTCAAGAACTTTCCTGATCCAAAGGCTATGCTTGCTACTAAAACACTGAGATATAGTAAAACTTGGTCATCAAAGTTTGTAGCGTTTACTATCAAAATATCAACCATTTAACTCTCGAAGTTATTAGTCATAAGTTGCAACTGAAATAAGTTGAATCTGAATGAGTACCAGCAAATATGGGAGTGGCGTATTTACTTAAAAATCCATAAATAGGTCGCACATTTATGCTCAATTTACATGTTCTAAAAAATGTGCGCGCACTATATACAAGGATAAAACTTATTTTCCTCTGAATTTTTAAACATCTTAACGTCTGAAGATACCACGAAAAACCCCTTCACAAATCTTGTCACCTTGCGGCTATGCTTAATGTATACCTCAAAACATCATTCGCAGAAGTGAAATTATTAAATTGAGCAGCCTAAATATTGCGTATCCTTTAATAAAGATTGTTTTTTCCATCAAAATTAATCCTAACTTGACATAAATGTCGTCTTTATAATATATAAATCAGAATCACATGATAATCACATGATATATAAATCACGTGATATTATCTGACCAGATTATGTTAAAGCAAATTTTAATGAAGTAGCTTAAGCGAGTACTCGGATATAGATATCCTGGAATCGGAAATTCGGCAATGAGATCTACGCTTCTCGTCAGCGCCTCCAAACGGAGGTTTACTTTGCCACTGTCCGGCTCGCTAACAATAGACGCTGGCTACCCAGTTTAATTATCGGCCGTTCATGCAATTTTTCTAGAACATCGCATTACGTTTTAGATCATTTTATGTTGGTCACTCACATTACAATATAACCATGCAGTAATATATATGATAAATTTTATCGCTAGACTTAGAAATCAAGTGAACGCAAGTTTCTCGCTAGATTTACAAATCAAGTGAACCTGATAATCTGGCACAGGCTTAATAGCCTATCTAACAAAAGAGGGTTATACGATTACGAGGATTCGAATCAGTATCGTAATTTTGAACATCCGGGCATTCCGAGATCGTCCAACATTTGCCAATTTACGACACACTAACGAGGATATCCCATAGCAACACAATGTTTAAATTTTTCATGAAACTAAGGCCATAAAAAATACTTGCGTCGAATAACCCCGCCAGGTATTAGAAAACATAAAATCTCGAGTAATTTTTATAAGATATTAAATAAATGGTAAAAAGGTTTAACGGCCCATTGCTAGTAATGTTAAATTAGCCTGCAAAAACGCCGCCAATTGAAAACGAACACCGAATCGCGAATTAATACTGATGGTCTCGTCTTTATTGTAATACGACTGACTTGACTGATCATCATGAAGTAATTGCGAGTTTCATGTTAGTTGGTTAGTAACGGTCCTTAGAAGGACCACTCGCTTTTCTTCTGGGGATGATCGTGGTGTATCCTTGTGGTGTTCATCCGGTCCACCACGCCTGTTTGCACCACTGTCACATTCTTAATAGATCCAATAACTTCCCAACCGGTATATGACATAGTTATGTAGGATACCTTATGTAGGATTCGATCCAAACCGGTATGTAGTATACCTTATGTAGGAAAGAATGACGCTCGGAAATACGTACCTAGTCAAAACTCTTAATTGATCCACTAACTTCCCAACCGGTATGTTACATATGTTATGTAGGATACCTTTCGTAGGAGATGTTCCAAACCGGTATATAGTATACCTTTCGTAGGAACGAGCCTCGTGGCTAAAAAAAAAATCAGAGTTATTGACTCCACCTGGCTTGTAATGTGAAGCTGGCGCCATTTTCTTTCAACTTAGTAACAACGAACTTTCCGTTCATATTCACGTAAATTATAAACATTTTACATAAGTACTATAACTTATTCAACAAAGACTGCTTGTACTGTGGTATTCATGAAAAATCAAATGTGGATGTAGCGCCACAAGATTATGGAATGAATAGGATTTGTTGAGATAAAAGTTAGGTGTTTCCCGTAATACAGAAAATTAATTAATGCCGGCTTGGACTCGGTCGCATGTATAGTAGCATAAGTGCGCAAGCTCACAGACTCGTTTATATGTTCTCTATAGGAATAGAGGAACCGGTTCCCTAGAGCAATGACTGCTTTAGAGTTAAAGAGATACTGTCAAGACTACCCAATGGAGGGATGTATCTCTGCTAAACTTGTTTCAAGGGAACCTACACCATGGGAATGAATAGGTTAAAATTTTCTGAGATATCTAAGTCAGGTGACTTTTAGCAAACAGTGAATTGAGTGGCTTAGTATTTTTGTTGTGTTACAAAACTATTATTTTCACCAAACAAGAGCCATCAGAAGACAGCATATCCCCACGGACAAACATTTCAGATAAACACACATCAGTTGACATAACATTAATTATTAAGGACAATATTTTTGAAAAACTAATATCAATGAAAAATGAAATCCTGACACTGCATCGCCCCTTGATATATTATCCACTGAGAAAGATTTGCAAGTGCAGGTTCTATTCTGTTCAAAAGTCAAGATTGTGCCGGTAGAAGAAACTTTTGATGAAATGAGGTTTTCAAGGGCGACAACTCAGGCAAATATTATTAATTTCTTTGAAACAGAGTCATAGCACTGTTTCTTGAAGTAATAGATCCAGTGGCAAAGGACTTGAGAGTACAGGTTCAAAACTCTTCCAGATCTGGCACAAACAAGACAATTTTGATGAATATAAGTATTGCTGCCGAGATACCTCCTGAGAATATCAATACACTTCATTGAAACAGAATCATAGCACTGCATATGGAAGTAATAGGAACAGTGAAAAAGAATTGTGAGCATAGCTTCAAAATGCCCGCCCGTCCACCCGCCCGACATCACATAATACCCTGCCAAGCTTGCTCTTGTTTACAAGCAGTGGGTGGATGCATTTTAGACAGCTGTTCGACTGGTCACATGGATAACGGCTCAATAAACCATGATGCCCCTTCGTTTGTTAGATAGTTTGTCAGTCAGACATAAATGTTTATTCATGGGTGTCTCTTCAAGAGTTTTTCATATACAGCAATCAAACTTGGTGTAGGCATGCTTATCATATCTAGTGTAACAAATGTATGTCAGCGCCACTTCAATGCGATACTCCAAACAAAGTAAAGTTATGGAATGAAAAGCCAATATTTGGACGGAGGGATAAACACATGGTCAGAAAGGCAGATGGATGGATGGAATAATTGACTCACAAAATAATGTGCATTTTCCTACTATCATAGCCAACCTTCCCATGAAGTCTCGTCACGATACTCGAGGCAAAAATAGTTATCAAATGCAAAGGTGTGACAGATGGGAGGGTGCATGCACGCACGGAAGTGAAATCATATTCCCCAGCTTTTTGCATAGTCATGAGGTGGGGGAATAGCCATGTGAGCAATAATAAGTACTCCTGGAAAATCTCACCTGATGCCGAAGCTTGATCAATTCTTCTAAAATGGGTGTATTTTCTTTTATACATCTGAAAATAATTGTAAATTGGGTAACTTTGGGGTATTACAGATTACTTATGGATTAAGTGTGAATAATTCATTAACTCTTTATTTGCAAATTTACAGATCAAGAGAAGACTAATTTTGAAAATTGATCACTCGAATGGAATGGATGGGTTGATAAATGAGCCAGCCATTTCAGTGGTACATTTCTAAAAATAGTCCTCTTGATCTGCAAATGGTAATTTCTATGGAAAAATTGCAATTTTCTTGATCATATTTGAGGGCTACACGTTTAATCTGAAAACAAGCATTCACAAAATTATTAATTAAGATCTTTGCCATTAACCATTTAATGGTCAAGCCAGCCAGACCCGGTCTCTGCAATGATCTTGAAGAATGCCAATTTGCAGGCCAATCGATCACTGGAATACCTGGCTCGATGATCAAGCCAGTCATTCCTGCGATAAGCTTTTAAAACTAGTCTTCTCATGGCCTGCAAATGGACACTAAGCAACAATTTAAATTTTTTGGAAAGTCTTGACGATTAAAGGGGTAAATGCCTAATAAATAAACACAGGTTTGAATAGAGGAAACATTTCTAAGATTAAACAAGAAGCCTAAGGGCCCGTGATGCTCACCTGGATCATTAGCATTTGAAACATTTGCATTTAAATATACATGAATCTTTACATTAAACAGATGGCCACCGGTAAAATCGGCCAAACTAAATTCTAAATAGAAAGTCCAGATTCTAGCACTGTAGGATCAGCAGTCAAATTTGGTTAAAATCCGCCAAGCTGTTAAGATGTGTTTTGACAATTTCTAGTAAATATTTTGTAAAAAAATCATGACTTTCACCCAAAAAATTGATCGATCAAAATTCTGAAAAGAAGATCTAGAACCTACAACCATAGAATCCATCGAGTCAAACTTGGTTGAAATATGTCAAGCAGTTAAGGAGGAATAGCATTTTGAAGATTTTT